>JZKD02S2264274.1:123036-144716 GCA_000966675.3 Picea glauca
CTGATATTTCTCCCGATAGACATTTCTAATGTGGGTTGGCTTACTTGGGTTTTGTATTTTTCTGCCTCCTCCTCCCTCTTTTCTTTACGGTATTTCCTTCCTGCCTTTTTCATTGGACGCTGAAAGGATTCATCTTCTGACATTTCTGAGCTTTCCACCGGTTTTTTCCTTGCCATTTCTGCATATGAAGGATTGGTGGGGCTGCCTTGGTTGGCTGCACTCTGATTTTCATTCCCTCCCTCTTCAATTGAAGTAGGGATTTCTGCCTGATTCTCGTTCCCCTAGGCTGTATCTGCTTGTATATTCTGCTCACTTTCTTTCCCTCTTGACACAACTTCCTTGTATTGCCCCTTTCTGATTCTGTTTGGGCCCCCATTATTGTATCCTTTTCCTGCACCTTTTGAAGTGTTTGCCTGTATCTGGACTAGTGTCCATTGATCCCCATTTCGGTTATCTGCTTGCTCCACGTCCATCTTTTTGCAGTGCTTTGCGAAGTGTCCATAACCATGGCAATGTCGGCATTTGAATGGAATCTGTTCATTGTCCAACTCCTGAACGTGTGTCCACCCTGCTACAGTGAGGTTGATTGCTTCGGGGAGACCCTCTTCTAAATCCACTTCGACGCAAATACGGGCGCAGGAATATTGGTCCTTTCTTGCAGCTTGATCTATGTATTTCCCCAGAGCATTGTCGATTATCTGAAGGGATTGCTGGTTCCAACAGTGGAGGGGAAGGTGTGGGAGCCTGACCCAAACCGGAACAACTGAAGGGATATCTTATGTGGGATCGAATTCTGGCGACCACTTATTTAAATATAGTCCCTGAGGGCCCATAAAATATGGTCCATTTCTGAATATTAATCCTCTATCTTCTGGGCATTCAAAGACAAACACGAAAAAACCCTTCTCGACAAAATAGCTTTTGACCCCTTCTTTGATCAGAGGCTTCCAATTCCTTTGAGTCCAGTCCTCCACCGATTTGGGGGATGGCCAGAGGCCCATAAACTGTCCAATGAGTCCTTTCTCGGCTAGATTCAAGGCATCTTTGCACGTCTCTACTTCCGTCAAGGCCACTAAGGGGATTGAGGCCATTTTCTTAACGAACTTCAACTGGCTTGCAGAGGGCGCGCGCTTCGGGCCGGCTGCAATCATAGTTCTGAACGCTAAGACCTCCGGGGGTGGATCTGGATCCCCAGGACCTTCCATAGCAAGGAACAGAGTGAGCCAAAACCTAAGGTCGCAGGGCCGCAAGGGCGCATTGAGACGGCCTGAAGACCAGACGCGGGCGAGTTATTTTTTCCTTTATAGGGTGTGGGTAAATTTTAAAAAGTCCAAAGCTTAGGAGAATTAGCACAAGTATTGTGCGATCCCATACAATTCTAAGGGTCAAAGCTCAGGAGAGATGTGCAAGTGTATGCCAAAGTTAATTTCATCAAGTGGATGAAGCTCAGGAGAAATAACGTGTGCAAATTTCCAAGAGGAAACTCAAGGAGTGTAAAACCCGTTTTCTTAAGAACATCTGGATGATATTTTCTCGTGAGTAGTAGGATTCCCTCATAATTGTTTGATTAATTAGAATATCTCCTTTGTTAAGCTATGAGTCCTTTAGACTTCGTTACTTCGATGATTTGGGGACTATTGACTGTGGCTAAGAGGCACGGAGGCCTGAATTCCTGAATCCCAGAGTTAAATCTCATCCATCGATCTGGTGAAGCATCAACCATATATCCTTGAGCCTTTCGACAATTTGGAGGTTCGACCATTCAAGAATTAGTCGTGGTTGTTTGAAGTGAATGAACCTCGGAGCACTAGACTTCCAGAGTGATTGTAAACTGTTGATTGTAGGAAAGTGAGAGTCATTAGATCCCTAAGATATCCGACAATTTGACACTACGGGTGATTTGGTCATTGTTGTGTTGAGTGGAAAATCCCCTAAAGCCTGGAGCCCTGAAGCCATTTACAACCGTAGATTGGGAAAGGGAGGTGGATCAATGTCCACCATCCAATTGAGTCTTTCCACCAATGTTGATGAAGTGGTAGTACAGGGTAAGGACCTACACCCATCGATCAAGTCACTTTATGACCGGATTCAGTCGGTAAAGACTCTGGCACATTTAAGAAGATAGTTGTTTGGAGTTAATTCTCACGGAGTTCTAGAGTTCCGGAGCACCTTCCATATGAATTCATGGGTTTATCCTGTAGTCATGTGTATAAATTCAGAGAAGGAAAATGACCCTTCTGAAAACTAAATTTTTTGCAGTGTGTGGTGAAGGGCCTATTGTACAGAGTTCAAGGGTTCTGCAAGGACCTGCGAGCAACTTCGAATCTTGGGAGATTCGATCCTAGATCGGGACTTCACGACAACTTGTAGGGGTTTGTGTCATATGTCAACTCTAGAATGTAAGTTCAAACTTACATATACATAGAATTTATTAACAAAATGGTTATCTCTAAGTAATAGATAAGTGGGATTATAATATGTTAAGAGTTACCTAGATTCAAGTTTATCTGAATAATTCCCAAGGAAAAAAAAAAATCAAAACGATAATGTTCCTTGTAAAAGGTAATTACTTTTAATAATTAAATCACTTGGAATAGTGTGTGTCTTAGAAAAGTTATAGAACTTAGCTTAGAAGTAAGAATAATAATCTCTAGAGGTGATGCAAAAATAATCTCTAGAAGTAAGAATAATAATCTCTAGAGGATTTCAGACAAATATCCCAGGAAAGAATCATCATTTAATAGAATCTTTAACCTACTGCATAAATATTTCAATATAAAAATATTACATTTTCTTCCCTTAAACACAGAAATAAGCATTTAAAGCCCAATAAACTGAATTCACCATAACTAATATACCCTTAATGAAGATGATCTAACCAATGCATATCTTCCATACATCTTCTTAATACAAACAGTTAAAGATTCAAAACAAAGTATCTTAAACATCTTCCCTTTGAATCATCCTTCATACTTATGTTATTCAAAATATAAAACCTTGCTACTTAAATTGCTTGGAGCTTCTTGTGGTTCCATTGTCATGGAATGCATGCAGAGCGGGATGCTGCGCCTAAAGATCACTTTCCCACAAACGAACTCAACTGAATGGCAAACAACATAAGACCTAATTAGTTGGCATCCCAATAATCAGTACGTCAGATCATGTAGGCAAGTCATCCTTGGCTGAGTAACCCGCTTTACATCTTCGTGCAAGATTTCCCATCGGCTGCTATTAGAACAGAGCATGCAATTAGTATCATAACAAGGCCCTCCCACCTCCTATTTATCTCATTCGAATTCGCGGTTGGAATAAATGTAAAACGATTCTATGTTTCCAAATTTCTATGTGAAGGAGAAAAACGACACTAACTTTAACTTTCAACACTACGTAGGTTGACGATTCTTCTCATAATGACAACATGGTTTAATCGTTCGTCCTGCATGCATATCTATGTGGATGCTCCAATAATGCAAGTAGTCATGGATTCAGCATTTGGTACCAGATTTCTCAAAATGTGGTAGAGATTTAGCAGGTGGTCATAGATTCCTCAATTCTATTTTTGAATGGGTCAAATGGTTAAGAACATGTGTTTCTTCTTAAGATATCACAAGTTCAAATTCAGAGGGAATAGGGTATGTATACCTCAATCAACTTTACCAGTCAAATTACTGGACAGAGAAGGTCTCTTATACCACAAACAAGGAGGTCTCATACACCAATTTGATGTGGCTTGGCCGTGACCTTAAAAATAGATTATTATTATTATTATTATTATCAACCCTACAACCCATTACTTCACATATAATCGAAACAATAAAAATAAGAGTAAGACAAACTACAGACCCTAATGGAAGCAACGACGGAAAGAGTAAGGCAGACTCTGGATTGATTTCGCCGCACAATCTTCAAGATTAACTATAGCATAAAATAATTTACAGGTTCTTTTCCAATTTTACACATATTTCCTAAATCCTGAATCAAAGGAATTGATGAGAGTTTCTATTTTCATTGGATTTAGAAATGTCAGATGATAGGGACTATATTATCTGTATCCAATAATTTTATTGCCGAGAAGGACAACCCAAAAACAAAAGGAAAGAAATGTAGATAAATATTGTTAACTTCGAGTTCAGTTTTTTGAATCTTTGGTTGTACTCCTTTATGTTGCGTTGGTAATATTATTCTTGAATAGTCCTTCTTTGAATTTTTTCTAGTCCTTCTTTATATTTTGAATTTTTGGTCGTCCTTCTTCTTTATGTTGGGTTGTAGTCATCATGCTTTAACTTTTTTGAATATCTGGTCGTCCTTCTTCTTTAGGTTAGGTTGGTATTTTATTCTTAATGGTCATCACGTCTTCATTTTTTATTTTTGGTGGTCCCTTTTCTTTATGTTGGGTTCGCATTATTATTTTTCAATAGTCATCATGCCACTTTTTATGGATAATATTACTCATTTTGTTAGTGAATTTGACAAATTATTGAGAATTTTTAAAAATTATTTTTAATAAATTAAAAGTTACAATCAAATTCAAGAACGGTAAATTAAAAGTTACAATTAAATTTAAGAATATTGACTATTCCAATCTTTACATGTTGATAGAGAATTTCACAAAAATATTATGATAAAATTTTAATTAAATTTAAAATATTTAAATTACATGTTGATGGAGAATTTCACAAAAATATAATGTTAAAATTTTAATTAAATTTAAAATATTTAAAAAAAGATTGAAAACCTATTTTCTTCATTAAAATAATTTAAGAGATATAATATTTTATTGATAGAGAATTTCACAAAAATATCATGATAAAATTTTAATTAAATTTAAAATATTTAAAAAGGATTGAAAACCTATTTTATTCTTTAAAACAATTTAAGAGAAGAAAAATAAAGTTATCTTTCACACATTTTCTAGTCTAAAAACAACATAAATACATTTTATTAATTCAAAAATAGATTTTATTAATTCTTTTAGTTAGATATTAATCTTGTCATGGTTGACAACAATACTATAATATTACCGTAAATATTATTACTTCTTTTAGTTAGATATTAATCTTGTCATGGTTGAGAGAAATACTATGATATTATGATAAGTATTTAATGTAAAAAGATAATATTATGTTATTATGATAAGTATTTAAAGTATAAAGATAAGATATGAAGGATATACTTATTATTTTTTGTATTTCTTTTAAATTTAACTAAAGTCACTTAAAACTTTATAGGATCTGGAAAAGTTTAATACTTATAAACGAATGGGATTAAAAAAAAAATTATCCATACTTTAAAAAGTTAAAAGATTCATTAATTTCAAATAATATTTCTCAATATCATCGAAATTGATTATATGAATAGTGATTTCACCCAAAAAAAAAAAAAAAAATGTGTAAAAACATAAATGTAACAATTAAATTAGCACGACAATGATGATGAAAAATAGTGACAGCTATATATGATTGGGAAGAACAATCCATTTCCATTTTGACTTGTGTTTTTTTTTTTTAAATCTTTGTACAAATTCTTTTTCCATTTTATATTAGTCATTTTATTGTTCAACTTATTTTAGAAAATCTATTAAATTGGATTGTTGATTAAATTCAATATTACAAATGTATTATTATTTTGTTGATTAAATTTGAAATTACAATTATATTATTATTGATGATATTTTATCTAGGAAGTCTAAACTTTCCCTTGTTTCACGATAAGATTGTCTTAGTAATTTCCAATAAAATAGTGATTATATCTATGTCAAGTTTAAAATGTAGGGAATATGATTTTAATAGAGTTTTGGTATTAAAAAAATTACTAATAAAAACCAGTTTTGGTATTATATAAAAACCAAATTACTAATAAAATAAGTTTATAAGAAAATTAAATGTTTTATAGCTAATTAAATCCACAAGGAATCTAAGTAAGTGCATGGGAGTATATAAAATAAGAGTCCTTCTCGGCTATCAACAGAAGTTAAGAAGTTACCGCGATAGTCTAGTAACAAACAATATATAGTAATAAACAATATACAAAGATTATAATCATGAAAACTCTATAAATTAATGGGGGTAAAAAACTCATTTAAAAGAAAATATACGTTGGAATAGCTCGTTATAGCTTATATTCAACAACAGTACAAAAGATTCATTTCAACTACCACATAACACCACCAAGAACACTTATTACAGTTTTACATAGACCAAGAACGTGGGCATAAGAACTGTTAGAATTGTCAGTGCAGAAAACACAATTCACAATGATAATTAACAATCATAGACATAAGAAATAGACACAAGGATTTTCACGTGGTTCACCCAAACATTGGGTGACATCCACCAAACATAGGCATAGGTTCTCTTATTATTTGGATTATGGAGATTATATCCAATTTGCAAGTCTCTCATACACTCAGTCTCTCACAGTTGTTTTGCCTCTACGGGCTTACATGAATTTATACATTCACACATGAAACTGAATATTAAATGCAATCCCTATCCAAATGAAATCCCTATCCATATTCCAACTTGGTATATTTGGTTGTAACCAAAGCAAAATAATCGGATCCAAATCTGTTTTTTGTAATTGGTTGTCACCAAATCCCAACAATCTCCACTTTGAGAACAATTAACCTGATACCTTTCTTCTTCCTTTTGTTCATCACCTTTACTGCAAGCCAAGAGAAGCCAAGCAACACTGCAACTTCTATAATAAAATTGGTTTCATGATCTCGCCTATGTGACTTGCACGAGTTTGGATTTCCTGAGGAGTCACTCAACCTCCAACATGTCTTCCACAACTATGTTGTGAGAAACATTTAGTGATAAGTCTCCTTCTATCCAAAACACCTATATTACAATATAAATTACAATCATCACCGATCATCTCAGTGTAACCATTATAGGTGACATTTGTACTTCTCAAACACTGAAGCACCCATTTCACTACAACACCTGAATCTGGCATGTTTTTCAACATCATTAGCATGTGAAACTTCTGGTCTTAACCATTTCATCACATACAACAGACCTCCTACTAAAATTACATGAGACATAACCTTTTCTTCTTTATAGACAGGCCATATACTTGCAGAAAACTTATAATGGAAATAAATAGGGATAAAAACTGGCTTTACAATGTTCATTTTGAACTCCAACCAGAGCTTACCATTACCATCTCTATATACTTCTATGCCCTTAATTTGTTTTTTTGCTTCTTGATCCCTCTTCTGAATTGTCCTGTCCAACTTAGTCACTTTATTATTGATTTTATCCATGTTTCGGCTTCCATCGAGCATATCATCAGCAAAGAACATCAAGACTGTGAATGTACTATAAATTGTATAGTCATTCCTACCCTTTGAAAAAATCTGACTAGTTATGAAGTATTGAAACATCTTGTACATTTGCTTGGGTACCATTAGGCTATACAATGAATTACCTAGCATGCAAACAAATTTACCACTGTGATATTGAATTAACCCTTTTGGTTGTACCATACATACGATATCTCTGTCAATAATGACCTTGTGAGAAGTAGGATCCCACACACAACATCCCTTTATACCATCATCACATCTTGCAGAGATATAAAACAAGAAAGAATTCAGAAACAAAATTTTTAAGTCTAGAATTGATTTACCTCTTACAAGTACCTGCAATTCTTTCTTGTTCTTATGACCTTGATGCTTCTGCCATAAACAAGAAGATACATATGTCACTTTCTATGCCACTTCAGTACTTCCTTCCATCTTATAAAGGTTATCAACCTTTGTTGCTTTCATCGCTACTAAATTCCTTTTTGACACTGTGAGAACTCCACCTTGACCTGTGTACTTATATCCACAAGAATCCAACACTCTAATGCAGGAGCATCCACACCTCATCAAGCGAGCTACCGCGTGGAGGAAAAAAGAGACAGATGGATAGCGCTAGCACATATGTTTTTGAAATACTTTGGAAATTGTTGCGTCGCTCTTTCATAAAGCCATCCATAAAAGAAGCGCACTTGTATTGTATTATATATAGGAAGGCATTTATTAGTTTTAATGCTGTTAGATAGGAATTAATTGTGGAATTAATAGTTATAAATTTCGAGAGGGAAAACGGAATATAGGCAGCCTCCTTTGTACATTGTATGATTATTCAGAATTATCATTGAGAGCAAAGCAGAGAACTGGTGAAGAACACCCATGTATAGATTGAATTAATAGAAGGAAGTCTTTGATTCACTTTCATGGTTTGTGTTTTTTCTCTGTATGTTGTTTATGTGCTCTTGAATGTCTGTTTCCTTTGTATGCATTTTCTTTTGAATATGCTGTGCATGTGATTTCAGGGGGTTACTGAAGTCAGAGAGATTTGAGAATGAGTTTCAATTGTTTCTCTGTCTGAGCCAAGAGATTTCTGCATAGAGTGCAGTGGAATTCATCCTCATAGAGTGCGTTGATGAGGCCAGACAGTTAAACTCTTATTCTCATCTGCCCAGAAGTTAAACTGGGTTATTGGAGTCGTGCAGGATAAGCGAAAGCCAAGAGTGGAGTCTCAGTAGCTAGTCTGAGAAGAGGAAGGCAGGGATTGTTGTTGCCGGAAGCGCACAGAGTCCAGAAGTTCCAACACTGGGAGAGTGATTGGACCTTGAGCGCAAAGGGTGCGCCAAATTTTTGTTGAAGGAGCAAGAGAAATCAAGCTCAGGAGGGATAGTTCCTTTCTGTTATGGTGGGAACAAACCCAGGAGAGATCTGAACAGGAGTGTGGGACTATGAGATTTAGTAGAGTCGTTGACCGTTGACCATCGGAGATCGGGGTTCGTAGTTTTGAATTGTATGTGAAGTGTGTTCACGAGTTTCGCGATACTGCGAAACCCAATTTCATGAGAAGCGAAGGGAGGACGTGGCAAGAGAAATCTGTGGGTGAAGAATTCCCAAGGGGAATTAGAAGAGCATTCACGCTCTTCGGGCCGAGGATAGTGAAGGTCCTGGTGAGAGCGGGTCGGACCGTGAGGGTTGTGACCATCGCATCAAGTGGTATCAAAGCCCAAAATCTTGTCTGTACATTTCAGGCGAGAGAAGGGAAGAAGAAAGGGAAAGCACTCTGATACACACGACTTGCGTCAGAGTGATATCAGAGCGGGAGTATCTTTTCTTTCTGAAGAAGAGACAGAGAAGGTACAATGCCGCCCAGAAGAGAGAGGCAGTCACCTGATCGTGAGGATAAGGATGCATGAAGATGGGGTAGGCTAGCAGGAAACCCAGAGATGGAACGACAGATACGAGATCTCAGGGCGAGACTCAAAGAGATGGAGACCACCCAAAGGCACGGAGTTGGCGCTGGAGAGTTCAGCGATTTCGAAGTGGAAGAGGAAGTTGGACACGATGTAGAGGAGGTTTCAGTAGAGGATGCCTCAATAGAGAGATTGATTATAGCTATCGCCAGGATGAGCTCAAAGGCAAAAATGGACATTTCCGTCTATGAAGGGAGTCTAGATGTTGAGGAGTTGTTGGATTGGATCCGAGAACTCGACACCTACTTCGATTACGAGGATATCGAAGAGGACAAGAAGGTAAGGCATGTTGTTACGAAGCTAAAAGGACATGCAACCTTATGGTTGGATGAATTGCAGGCTGATAGGTGCTGCAAAGGAAAATAGAAAATCAAGAGCTGGGACAGGATGATCGCTAAGATGAAAGTGAAATTCATCCCCAGAGATTACCAGATCACTCTGTTCAGGTGGATGCATAACCTGAGACAAAATTTGATGACGGTGAAAGAATACACCGAATAATTCTGCAGGCTCAACATCAGAGCTGGTCATCGGGAGAGTGATGATGAGAAGGTGGCAAGGTACCTGAATGGGTTGAGGTATGACATTCAAGATGAGTTAATCATGCTAACCATCACGACGGTGGAAGATGTTTACTAATTGGCTCTAAAAGTCGAGGAGAAGTTGAGCCACAAGCAAGGACAACGAGGGAGAGGAAGAAGCCAGCCAAGAGGCAAGGAAATTACCCAGGAAAGAACACAGAAGCCCAAGGAGGAGTGGAAGAGACCTCAGGGTAAGCTGGAGAGAGGTGGATCCTCACAGAGGTAGCCATAAACTGAACAAAGGCAGCAATATGCTGAGTCGAGGAGGCCGCATACAGAGCAGGGTGGCGGATATGCCGACGTGGATACTTTTCCTCGTACCTGAGGTAGAGGAAGAGGCAGAGGAGGAGTCATCACATGTTTTACATGTGGAAAAGATGGACATAAAGCCGTGGACTGTCCAGACAGGAAAATCGACAGAAGTGAAGCTCACATCACTGAAGCACAGAGGCGTGATGCTGAGACAGAAGATGCAGACAGCGGAAGATCGCTAGGGATGTATAAAATTCTTTTGACACCTGAGAAAGAGGTGGAAAGCGTAGTGCAATGGAGCAGACTGTTCAGAACGGCTTGCACAGCCAAGGACAGGAAATGCAAGGTCATAGTTGATAGTGGGAGCACTGACAATCTCATTTCGACCGAGATGGTGGAAAAACTGGAGCTGGAAACAACTAAGCAACCGAGTCCATATAAAGTCTCGTGGTTACAGAAAGGACACCGGGTAAGTGTCACTAAACAATGCTTAGTTAAATTAAAAATTGGGAATTACCATGATGAGATTTTGTGTGATGTCATTCCCATGGATGTGTGTCATATATTACTGGGTAGACCATGGAAATATGACATACATGTTGTTCATGATGGGAGGATGAACACATACACCTTGGAAAAGGATGGGAGAACACACAGATTGCTTCCGATAAAAGATAAGGAAGTGAAACCAGAAGTGAGCAACACAATACTTCTCATGAGTGGGAAAGAACTTCTCACGGAGATGGAGAAGAAGGAAGACCCACAATTCTTTGTGGTCAGGAAACCAAGAATTGTCCTGACAAGCACAAGAGTGGATGACTTGCTAGAAGAGATTCAGGAACTGTTAGGAGAGTTCGCTAATATTATCATGGACGAGCTACCTCGTTCACTGCCACCGATGCGGAGTGTGAGTCACCATATAGACCTCATACCTGGAGCAAGTTTACCGAATAAAGCAGCGTACAGGTTGACACCTCAGGAGAACGAGGAGGTCAAAAGGTAGGTACAGGATCTGCTGGATAAAGGACTGGTCAGGGAGAGTCTGATTCCATGTGTTGTTCCGACAGTACTAAGTCCAAAGAAGGATGGAGGTTGGAAGATGTGTACAGACTCCAGGGCTATAAATAAGATCACCATCAGGTACAAATTTCCACTGCCAAGAATGGATGACTTGATGGATTGCCTAAGTGGGGAAAATTACTTTTCAAATATTTATCTCAAGAGTGGATATCACCAGATCCGGATGAGAGAGGGAGATGAATGGAAGACAACATTCAAAACAAACGAAGATTTGTACGAATGGTTGGTCATGTCGTTTGGTTTGACAAACGCGCCAAGCACATTCATGAGGCTGATGAATGAAGTCCTGAGGGAATTCATTGGTAAGTTTGTAGTCGTATATCTGGACTACATACTAATTTTCAGCAAAACCAAGGTTGAACACTCAAGGCATTTATCCATTGTGATGAGAAGGCTACAGCAGGAGAAGCTACTGATCAATTTGAAGAAGTGTTCCTTCATGCAGACAGAACTCATTTATTTGGGTTTTGTAATATCGGTGACTGAATTGAAGATGGATCCTGAGAAGGTAGAGGTGATCAGGAATTGGCCATCGCCGAGGAATGTTTTTGAGGTAAGGAGATTTCATGGACTGGCTAGTTTCTACCGAAAGTTCATTCGAAGTTTCAGTGGAATTAGCGCCGCAATGATTGACACAGTGAAGAAATGGCATAAACTTTTTCACTGGACAACCGAGGCTGAGAGAAGCTTCAATCTATTGAAGCGAAAGATTACAAAGCAACCAATTTTAGTGTTGCCTGATTTTCAGAAAACCTTCCAAGTGAAGTGTGACGCAAGTGGGTATGCTGTTGGAGGGGTCTTAAGTCAAGATGACAGACCTGTTGCATATTACAGTGAGAAGTTGGATGATGCAAAGCTGAAATACTCCACATACGATAAAGAGTTTTATGCCATCATCCATGCATTGAAGAAGTGGAGGCATTACTTGATACCCAAGGAATTTGTTTTGTATAGCGATAATCACGCATTGCAATTTGTGAGTCAACAGGAGAAGTTGAACCAGAAGCATGCGAAATGGGTAGAGTACATGCAGAATTTCACATTTGTCACTAAGCACATTTCGGGGACTGCTAACAAAGTGGCTGATGCTTTGAGCAGGAAATGTTTGTTGTTGCAGGAGTTCAGAGTCAAGACGCTGGGTTTTGAAAATCTGAAAAACATGTATGCAGGTGATGCAGACTTTGGATAAGCATACGAGGCAACCGAGAATCCAGTTCTCAAGGATCTGACTCCGTGGATGGAATATATGATACAGGATGGATTTCTGTTTAAAGGCAATCAACTGTGCATTCCAGATTGCTCCATGAGGGAGAATTTGGTAAAAGAAAAACACAGTGGGGGTTTAGCAGGTCATTTTGGACATGACAAGACATTCGCGAAGTTGAGCGAATCATATTATTGGCCGGGCATGTGAGCAGATGTAAAGAGATTCGTTGACAGATGGAGAATTTGTCAACATGCGAAGGGCCGAAAGCAGAACACAGGGTTCTATCAGCCATTGCCTATAGCCGAGAGACCATGGGAAGCCATTAGCATGGATTTTGTTCTGGGATTACCGAGAACGCAGAGAGGAGTGGATTACATCTTTGTGGTGGTGGACAGGTTTTCGAAGATGGCACATTTTATCCCGTGTCATAAGACCAACGATGCGACCCACATCGTGAACTTGTTTTTCAAAGAAATTGTCAGACTGCATGGATTGCCAAGAAGCATAGTCTCGGATCGGGATACAAAATTCATAGGTCATTTTTGGAGGACGCTATGGAAGAAGTTAGGAACTGAATTTCCATTTAGTTCTTCCTATCACCCCTAGATAGATGGACAGACGAAAGTAGTCAATAGAAGTCTGGGGGATTTATTGAGAAGCTTGGTGACAGAGCACCATAGTAGTTGGGACCAGATATTGCCACAGGCAGAATTCTCGTACAACGATTCGGTGAATCGGAGTACAGGAAGAAGCCCATTCCAAATTTTGTATGGGATACAGCCGAGGGGAGTTTCTGAGCTCAGGGAGTCAGGACCGGCTGAAACTAGCAGCGCGAGTGCTGAAGAATTCGCTGAGGCGATGGAGGAACTTCACACACAGGTGAAGCAGCGACGGCAGAAGTCCAACCAGGAGTATCAGTGCAAAGCCGATCAAAAGAAGAGACAACTTCAGTTTGAAGTTGGGGACATGGTTCTGGCGCACTTAAGAAAGGAAAGGATCCCAAGGGGAACATATAACAAGCTCAAAATGAAGAAAATCGGACCGTGCAAAGTCTTGAGAAAATTTGGAGAGAATGCATATGAGCTTGAGTTGCCAGAGGGCATCGGGATATCTCTGATTTTCAACATTTTGGATTTATACCCATACAGGGCTGGAGAAGTAGACAATGGAACTGAGGAACCAGTGGTTCAGTGGCAGAAGCAATTACCAGTTGCACAGAAGCCTCAGATGGAGTGCATACTGCATAAAAGAGTAGGCAGGAAGACCAGGCGCAAGCAGTATTTTGAATACCTGGTAAAATGGAGGAATCACCTAGTGGAGGATGCCAGCTGGGAGATAGAAGTAGTAATACAAAAGCATGGGCAGACTGTGCAACAACTCATGGACAGGAGCCCATGAAATCTTTTGAGCCGAGGAGTATGATGCAGGAGCATCCACACCTCATCAAGCGAGCCAGTGCATCGAGGAAAAAAGAGACAGTTGGATAGAGCCAGCACATATGTTTTTGAAATACTTTGGAAATTGTTGCGCCGCTCTTTCATAAATCCATTCATAAAAGAAGCGCACTTGTATTGTATTATAGATAGGAAGGCATTTATTAGTTTTAATGTTGTTAGATAGGAATTAATTGTGGAATTAATAGTTGTAGATTTCGAGAGGGAAAACAGAATATAGGCACCCTCCTTTGTACATTGTATGATTATTCAGAATTATCATTGAGAGCAAAGCAGAGAACTGGTGAAGAACACCCATGTATAGATTGAATTAATAGAAGAAAGGCTTTGATTCACTTTCATGGTTTGTGTTGTTTCTCTGTATGTTGTTTATGTGCTCTTGAATGTCTGTTTCCTTTGTATGCATTTGCTTTTGAATATGTTGTGCATGTGATTTCAGGGGGTTACTGAAGTCGGAGAGATTTGAGAATGAGTTTCAATTGTTTCTCTGTCTGAGCCAAGAGATTCCTGCATAAAGTGTAGTGGAATTCATCCGCATAGAGTGCATTGATGAGGCCAGACAATTAAACTCTTATTCTCATCTGCCCAGAAGTTAAAATGGGTTATTGGAGTCATGCAGGATAAGCGCAGGCCAAGAGTGGAGTCTCAGCAGCTAGTCTGAGAAGAGGAAGGCAGGGATTGCTTTTGCCGGAAGCGCACAGAGTCTAGAAGTTCCAGCACTGGGAGAGTGATTGGACCCTGATTGCAAGGGGTGTGCCAACCTTTTGTTGAAGGAGCGAGAGAAAACAAGCTCGGGAGGGATAGTTCCTTTTCGTTACGGTGGGAACAAACCCAGGAGAGATCTGAACAGGAAGAGCCTGGATGCGGAGGAGGTCTTCAAGGAGGGAATCAAGAGCCATCGCATATCAACATTCGACGTTTGTCAAGGCGAGGTGTAGACTCGTTGAAAATGTGAGTCGCGATTTTTCTGAGTTTATCGGAGCCGTTGATCATCACGGAGACAGGTGGCACGCGATCCCAGGAGGCCGGGGTTCGGCGTTCGGGGTTTTCGACACCAAGGAAAACTTGCATCGTGGATTCGCGATCAGGGAAATCCCGATGGCGACATGGAAGTGTGGGACCACGAGATGTAGTGGAGTCATTGACCATTGACCATTGGAGATCGGGGTTCGGAGTTTTGAATTGTATGTGAAGTGTGTTCACGAGTTTCACGATACTGCGAAACCCGATTTCACGAGAAGCGAAGGGAGGACGTGGCAAGAGAAATCTATGGGTGAAGAATTCGCGAGGGGAATTAGAAGAGCATTCACGCTCTTTGGGCCAAGGATAGTGAAGGTCCTGGTGAGAGCGGGTCGGACCGTGAGGGTTGTGACCATCGCATCACACTCCTAAAGAAATCAAATTTTATTTAAGCTTAGGTACATATCTAACATCCGTTAAGTCTCTAACAATACCATCGAACATCCTGATTCTAATACTGTCAACCCCAATAGTTTTACAACGAATACCATTTCCCATAAACACTACACTTTCATCAATAGATTGGTAAGAAAAGAACCAATTTATATGTGAGCACATGTGGTGGGAGGCACCTGAATCTAACTACCATTCTTCTTGATATTGTAAATTACTAGAAATGGATAAAACGTGATCAATTATACTTGAATTTGTTACAGTCAAATTTTCTTCCTTCGTAGAGTTTTCCTCAGATTCCTTTCTCTTCCAACAATATTTCTTGAGATGTCAAGTTTTGCCACAATAATAACATTTTGCTTTACCCTTTCTCTGTCTTGACTTAGATCGGAAAGAACTTCTATCATTCTTCTCTGTGGTTCGACCTTTGATCAACATCGCCTCTGAAGTTGAGGTTTCTTTACTAGATTTTCTCATCATCTCCTCAGCCAACAAATCTCCTACAACAGAGTCATAATCTAAAACTTATGTTGAGCTAAAGCTAATAGAGGTGAATAGATTATCCCAAGACTCAGGAAATGAACACAACAATGTAATAGTCTTATCCTTATCTTCGAATTTAACTTCCATACTAGTCAATTGAACTATAAGGGTCTTGAAAGTATTTAAATGGTCAGCAAATTTTGTACTTTCTTTCATCCGCAAACTGTACAAATGTCTCTTCAAGTAGATTCTGCTTGTCAAGGACTTTGTCATGTATAGACTTTCCAACTTGCTCCACAAACTGGTTGCTCTCTTCTCAGAGACATCATTGAATAGAACATCGTCGACTAAACATAGGCGTATGGCACTCAGTGCTTTTGCATCCATCTCATCCCAATCATCATCTGTTATGGATGCATGCATCTTTTCTTTTCCCAAAAGCGCCTTCACCATGCCTTGTTGCACAAACAGATCGTGCATCTTGAGCTTCCAGAGCTCAAAGTTGTTTTTACCACTGAACTTTTCAACTTCAAACTTCGAACTCTGCATCTTAGCCATTAGTTCAAAAAAAAATCTCCCAATATCCACTGCTTATAAAAAATCATTTTAAATGTGGAGAAATTATAAATAAATTCAAAAATAAATCCTTGATTAAATAAGGTTAAATTAATAACCCAAAAGGTTTAAAATAATAATTTCATAAAACCTTGTATACCCACTTCATACCTTTTACCTACTATATTCTCCACGTAAACCTTTTAAATTATCATCCACGTAATTACTTGTTCACGTTTTATAAAAAAAGGAAATTCAATTTTTAAAACCCCCAAAAACTTCATACCTTAACCTTTTTAAAAAAGATCATACAAATATTTTTGACAAAAATAGGGAAGTCAACGCTTATAAAGGAGGTCAGCACTCCGCTTTCTTCGCTGAAAGGAACATACGTATCACGCAATAACAGCGCTCCCCTTCACCAGAGCTGCCAGCGCTGAGTTGTAAACAACGTTTTCCTTGCAGTTTGCTCTCTTCCGGTTTTCTCTTGAGCGTGCGGTTTCTTCGGCGAACCAAAAAACCTCAAATTTCCATTTCAGTTTGCAGCCTCCTCATCATATTTGACTAGTGCGTGGCCTTCTCACAAAATTTGAATGATGAGTGGCCTTCTTATTTCTGTCATACCACTTGTTAGAATTGAATTGTTAGTGCGGAAAACACAATTCACAGTAATAATTAACAATCACACACATAAGAAATAAACACAAGTATTTTTATGTGGTTCACTTAAACGTTGGGCTAAGCTCACCAAGCATAGGCATCAATTCTCTTATTATTCAGATTATGGAGATTGCATCCAATTTGCAAGTCTCTCATACACTCAGTCTTTAACAATTGTTTTGCCTCTACGGGCTTACATGAATTTATACATTCACACATAAAACTAAATATTAAATGCAATCCCTATCCATATTCTAACTTGATCTATTTAGTTGTAACCAATTAAAAATAATAAAATCCAAATATAATTTTGGTAATTGGTTGTCACCAAATCCCAACAAGAACCAGAACCACAATAGGTATTTAAAAAAAACCATTTTGAATAGTACAATGGTATAAAATCCTTAGTGAAATTTTGGTTTAGAAATCGAAGTGCCTCTTAGTGGGTGTACGCCCCAGCATTAAGACCATACCGAGCACTTGTTAACAATGCTTTGCAAGAAGATAAATTAATATAGTGCCTCACGAAATTTATTGACACAAATAGAAAGACTTGAAAGAAAAATACTTAAAGGGTTTTCGGACCCATTAGTGTGAGATTCCCCTCGCATCCCCCTTGCTAAGGTAGTCAAATGCACATGCACTTTGCGCATCTATTAAGAAGGGAACGAAACCATCGATAAATGAATGTAAGGACTAGGTCAGAGTCTTACCTATGCAAGCTCAAAAACTCAATAAGAAAAACTCATGTAGGTGCATGAAATTGAGTCGTCAGAGTCCAACATTCCTCCTTATGGGTAGATTCATTAACAACAGAAGGGCCCATCATTTGTTAGAATATTCCTCCTTATGGGTAGCCTTATTAACAACAAAAGGGCCCATCATTAGTTAGTAGTTAGAGTATCTAATCAAAATCTTATTTAAACAACATATAAACAGTGTAAAGAGAGTACTCTCATGTATAATTAATTTCTCCCATTACATTAAACACACAAAGGTACACAAAGGTAAAAATGGAGACAACAACCAACTCTGATATATTAAACAAAAAGGAGATAAAAATGAAGACAATGACCAACTTTAAGATATTAAATAGAAAAATATAAAACTGGAGACAAGTGACAACTCTGAGATATTAAACAAAGAAAGATAAAAATGGAGACAACGATCAAGTTTCAAATATTAGCATAGTATAGTAGGAAAAAAGGCATGCAGATTTTTATTAAAAGTCTTCAACCCGAAATAGAAAATAAGCACATTGATCTCTACAGTAGAAAATAATGCACTCCTTTTAACAAGGAATAACCCTCTTACCTATTATGTCGAGACTTTTAAATGCCAATTATAGATAGAGTGAAAAACCACATAGGAAAAACATAGGTAGGCATAAATTTCTCCAAACAATCATCAAAGGGAGCTCGAACTAGAGCATTCAAACCCTAGGATAGAATCCTCATCCTCCGCTCGAAGATTACTAGAAAAAAAATGAATGTTCAGGACATACCTCCCCAACTCTTGTTACAGCTGGCACTTGAAAGGGTCTCCATGATAGAACACATACATGTGACTTGATACATTGAGTCTAGCATTAACAACCTCCAATTCCTATGTTATCAAATGTCAAAACCTCCCTAACTCAAACGTATTTAACATGATTACGATGTGACCATCAACTACTTTACTCTAACATTCGGGTGGTAATTCCATCAACTTAGACCTAGGCTAAGTAAGGTTTCAAGAAGGGCCTAAAAAAGGAAAGTTAGTCAAAAACATAAGTTGTTAAGAAAAATGTGAATATTAATAGTCACCATATGAATTGCACTATGAGATTTGGGATATATAGTTTCACGAAAAATTATAGCTTAGGGAAAGAAAACGTGGTAATTAGTATATAACGTAATTTTTCATTTCTCCTAAGTGACTTCTTAACCATATAATTTAGATAGGCAATATGGAAGAATGTTACATTTTTTATTGCTCGAAAATGCATTATTGATATATATATTTTTAAATATGTGTATGTGACATAATGGTATCAGAGATTAACGAACCACACTTGGCGTTATGAGTTCAACCACAAAAACTAATTTACTATTGTTATATTTTCTTGTTACCACTAGGAAGAAGATTTTGTCATCCATGAAAAATGTCAGAAGTATCTATTCTACTTGAAGAAGGGTCATATTAAAATGAACCATAAATTCCCGGACAAGGAAACTTTGATGAGGTAAATATATGGGTTAATTTGACTGAAGGTAGGGACAATAGATAATCTGAATTGATTCAGACTATACAAGGTCTCAACGAAGAATTGAAAATTGTTAAGATAGATAATGAACAAATTATAAATACACGAGAAGAACTTAATGCAATAGTGTTAGACAAATTGTGTAATCAAAACTAAAACAAGAATAAAGGTCAATTTTCCAATAATTCTAAGACTGATCTAAACAAGAAAAAGTGTAGGAAATTTGAACATACTGAATCAACAACAGAAACTGCTTTTAACAAAACTGAAACCTCAAGTGAGGATAGTGCTAAAATGAAAGAAAGAACAAAAAATAAACATAAGCATCATGAGGAAATCATCGGAGAATTTAAAAAGATAAAACCTCCAATATTTAATAGTGAAACTGAGACTGGAGAAGAGACGGAAGCGTAGATTTATGGACTGCAAAAATACTTTTAGATATTTAACTGTTCAAGAAAACATAAAGAAATAATGGTCATCTATAATCTGACTGAGAAGGAATATCTTTCGTGGAAAGATATTAAAAGAGTAAAAAATAGTAAGCAACATAAAATCACTTGGAAGACTTTTAAAAGATCCTTTAAGAAGCAATATTTATCAAAAAAATATTATGCAAGTAAGGGTAAATAATTTTATGAACTGAAGTTGGGAAATTTAACCATGAAGGACGTTTACAGCAAGTTTCTCAGCTTATTGTGTTATGTGTCATATATTGTGGATGAAAAACCAAAGATACAATGCTTCTTGAATTGTTTATTGGCCTCATATAGATATAGGATTGAATTTGGCAATCCTAAGTCTTTAGAAAAAGCTATGCGTAAGGCTAAATAATGTTTTGAACAATATACAATAGAAACAAAAATGCTAAAAACTAGAAGGGAAAAAATGTTGAAAGATTTGATCCACAAAGAAAAGAAGGAAAGTTTCTCTATAAAAACACTTCAAAAGAGTTTCAGAGAAATAACTACAGAAATAATAAGCCTTACAACTCATATGATAATAATAATGCAAGACCAACAACTTTTTATAACAAAAAAACTTTCCAAATGGAACCAGTAAAATGTTGGGAGTGTGGTGAACCACATTATTTTAAAGATTGTCTCTACAGAAAGAAAACTATAAACAATATACATATAGTTTGAGAAGCTACTACAATTGGTGAAATAGGAAGGAGTACCCTAGAGATCAATGTAGCTTTGGAGAACAGAGAAGCATATCATCAATCTTCCATGGTTGAAGTAGAAGGTATGTTGAATAATCAATTAATTTCCATTTGATTGATTGAGGTGCTAGTTTGAGTTACATTTCACCTAAGATGGTACAAATATGTAAATTATGGAAACAAAAATTTGAAAATGCATGGCTAGTACAACTTGCTATAGGAACAAAAAAGAATGTTACAAATCTTGTTAAAGGTTGTGAAATGATCATGAATGGATTTAAAACTTAATCATATTTGAATGTTTTGCAACTAGGATCATATGATGTATTAATTGGAATGGATTGGTTGGAAAAATATAAAGTAATTCTAAATTGTTATGACAAAACATTTACTTACATAGATGACAATGATAACATCATTAACATTAAAGGGATGCCAAGAAATATAGGTATTAGGAATATCTCATCCTTATTGATTAAAAGATGTGTTCGTAAGGGATGAAAACTATTTGTTTTTCATGTAATAGATAATGAAAAAGAAGAAAGTAATAAAGATATAGAATATTTTTTTATATTGCAATAATTTTGAGACGTATTCCAAGAAATTCATGGGTTACCTCCTGGGAGAGAAATATATTTCTCTATAGACTTACTACCCGGAGTAGTGTGAGTTTCAAGGGCTCCCTATCGGATGGATATTTTAGAACTTAATGAACTAAAATTTCAACTTGAAGAGTTATTACATAAAAAATATATTCGACCAAGTGTATCTCCTTTGGGAGAACCGATACTATTTGTCAGAAATAAAGATGGAACCTTAAGACTATGTCTAGACTATTTGCAACTTAATAAAATGACAATTAAAAATAGATATTTTTTACCCCCGCATTGATGATCTATTCGATGAAGTATGTGGGGAAACGATCTTTTACAAAATCAATTTACAAGCCAGATATCATCAAGTAACACTTAAAGATGAAGATATATACAAAATAACTTTTATGACAACATATGGGCATTACGAGTTCATAGTAATACCCTTTGGGTTAACAATTTCCCCAGCCTCATTCATGTGTATAATGAATAGTATCCTAAGTAAATACTTAGATAAAATTGTAATTGTCTTCATCAATGATATACTAATATACTCAAAGAACAAATAGAAGTATGAAGAACATTTAAGAATAGCTTTACAGATCTTGAGAGAGTAGAAGCTATATGCTAAACTTAGTAAATGTGATTTTTATAGAGATAAGATTCAATACTTGGGACTTTTAGTCTCTAAAGAAGGAATAGTTGTTGACCCTGCG
>JZKD02S2264274.1:161156-171699 GCA_000966675.3 Picea glauca
CTTCTATGTTCTGAATGATTTTTCTTTATATCTGATATCACCAATCTATTCATGTTAAGTTGAAATTAATTTTCCATGGATAACATCTGTTCATTGTATGAAGTTTATAATCAAAAAGAAATTCTGGAACAGTTCCTACTGAAAACTAAAATGCTAGGCAGAATCCATCTAGGTGTAAATGAACTTGAAAGAACAGATCTATCTACAATTGTATGCGTATTTTCTAAAGTTGAAATTTTAGACGGACCTATCTTTGAATAATTTTAGGTTGAGCAAGTCTTTCCACATATTTCTTGTAGGCTCATATATATATTTATATACGATATACATCGATATGGTTATAGTTAGTTTGGTGTATAGGTTTTGTTAAATGAAGATCCAAGGGTTGCTCTAGAAATGCCACTTATATAGAGATTCGTTGTGATAGCACTTGAATAAACAAATGATGCCAATAGGTAACCTTCTAGCTATGGTATAAAGGAAATTATTAAATCAAAGAGTCTGAAACTCTACTTTAAAAACTTGTTATAAAACCAAATGAAATTAACTAAGTCCGATGCTCTGTTATAAGACAATACTGAAGCATAATACTCCATGAGAATAAGGATTCGACGATATTTAGACAGAATCTAATTCATGTTGTTTGATTGTAGGAATACATATTGTATGCAGTAAGATTATAAATTATTCCTGTGAATATACATGCGAACAACCCACTCGGTGTTCATGATAGTAGGCAATAACGAATGTGACAACTACAATTGTATAGCTCTGTACTTAGACTAGAAAATTCAAAAGGGCCTATAGTTCAAACATGTATAGATAAAAATACAATTTAGGATGAGATCCTACAAGTTTAGGCGCATTCTGAAATTAATTACGTAATTAATTCACAAGTCAATATATGAATAGATGGAAAACAGACATAGGCAAAATAACTACCAATGCTAAGGATATACCTTGAATAAAATTTGCATGTATATAGTTATAGAACACATAATAATGATGAATGGAAACTGGGAAGTCTTGAGTACAACAACATACATTTCGTAGTAATCAAGCCCTTATGTTATCTATATATATACTATACGAGGGTAATGAAAAAAAAACGTATAATACTTTCATGCAGGGTAAAGAGAAAATTAAATTACTATGTCTGTATATTTAATAATAAGAAGAATCCTGGGAAATAAAGAAAATAACCAGTAAACGATTCAAGTTCTGAGATGCAAAAACCAGTTTTAGAAATGAAGGGGATTATTTTAAACTTGGAAGAATTAAAAGTGCAGAATTCGTATACTCTTCATAATTATCCGGAGTTGAATCAACTCAATATATGATGACTAGGTTACAAAAGTATAGTTGCCCAGATTTTTTTTTAAAAGAGAAGTATATACAACATAAGTGGTATTAAAGTTCACCACTATTGTTTTTCTCGACTTTGCCCTGAAACAGGAGAAGGAATGATGAGGGAGTAATCCTCTTCCAAGTTATCATTACCACTACAACCAAATGCAAGGTTTGTGTACCTTTCTAATCTCTGTAGTATTAACATAAAGTAGGGCGTACCCCTGACTAATCAATACATAAATTTTTGATGAGATTTCTTTATAAGTAATAAAGATGGTACATAGCCACGGTCCTTAGTACCAGTGAACTCTCGAAGCTAAGTCTTAGTAATAATGTACTTGGAACCAGTTTACCTTTCGCAATGACGATAGGGACCAGCCCGAGAAGTCTCGCAAAGTTTGACATCCCTGTAAGAAAGATCCATCATTAAAATCATTAGTAAAACATACGAAAATAAAATAAACAAGAAGCTACAAAAGAACCATAAATGGAAGCAATGAAAAAAATCGAATTATTACTTAACTCATGGTTGGAATTTGGAAAACTTGTTCTCATTGTGCTCTGGTTGAGTAAATTTCCCAAGTTGGGGAAATTCATCTAGGTATTCCTGATGTGTACCTCACATCAATGAAGTCCCATCATTAGTATGATGCCAAGCCACAAATCTATTTTCTCTTAAAGAAAATTCAACAGTACTAACTTTCCAACATATAAACTATGTAAAATACGTGATATAGATAGACGAAGACCCTGTGTAAACGTTACTTGAAATTTTGATTCTGTAGCTAAGTGGTTAATACATCCTGAACCAAATAACCGAGGTACTTGAAATTTTGATAGACAGAAATAACATTAACGTTACTTGAAATTTTGATAGACAGAAATAACCTAGCGTTGAACCTCGAAGGCTTACGCAAATCTTAGAATAGAAAAGGATAGGATTCCCTTTTAATGCCCCGAGCCTCAAACCAAAAGATTCAAACCACCAAAGTCTTTTCCAAGGGTAACACGTGAATGTAACAACCTTCTAAGAGCATAGGATTTTGGTATAAAGACTCATTTATTTATTTGTTAAACCCTAAATGTAATAGCCTTTGAAGAACATGGGATTAGGTTTAAGACTCAGTTATTTATCGGACCTCTGAGACTCATCTGTGAAAGGCTAAGAAATCACCAGAGATAATGATAAAGGGAACCTTAAATTAAATATGTGTAACAAAAGATACAAGACATCACATTCCCTGTAGCATTTCCTGGAATGACCCTATTATTCAAGCTTTGTTTCGAGATAAAATCCTTACTAGGAAGATGGAATTTGCTACCTGCCTCCAGGATGTGACCCAATTCGACCAACTCACTGCCGAAGTTAGTGATACACAGGTCCACTCAGAGCATTTCATAATGACAAGGAAAATTCGTTTAACCCTAGGAAGAGACCTTACAAGAGTAAGTTAATGCTGGAAGTACAGGGGTTTTGGGGCCATGTAACGGGGTCAGGTTGGGGCGTTTTGACTGGGAAGGAAATCGGAAAGGGACATCGAAGCTCGTTCCCACATGACCTCCTTTAATGGCCAGATGCAGATATTTAATTCTTGCTGTCAGTTATACCTTTCCACCCATGCTATGCATCAAATGCGCAGTAACTTGACTCCTTTGTTACATGACTAGTTAGGTTTCGTTCTCTTAACTACTGACTTGTAGTTTACCTCCCTGTCAATGAGATTGCAGTTGGGATCTCATTACCCGAACATCGGTAAGAAAGGGATGGGGTTATCTCATTACTAGTCACTCTTAGTTGTTAAGGGAACCCAATTTTGTTCACCCAACAATACATTAATACTAATCACTAGTGGTGTATAAATTTTCACCCCTTGCTTCTACTGTAGGTAAATGCATTATGTTAAAAATTACAATATTCGGTCCGGTATGCGCGAACACAGAAATCCCATGTCTAAGGAAAGGATAGGTTTGTTGGTCTAAATCTAAAACTTTACAGAGACTGTTTTTGAGTAGAGATTTAAGGCTTAAACCTTAGATAACTTCGTACACTATTAGACTGATATAAGAGGGTTATTACATGAAGAGAAGTACTTAAGTTACCTTGCAATTTTTTTTTTATTTTGGCATTTTTGAGGTATATTACATGTGGTATCAGAGCAACAGTTACAACACTGGGACTGAACAGGGCCACATTAATTTCTTAATATATATTCTGATTTATATAAAACTAATAAACCTTTATGGTTACAAATATAAAACCTTTTTTGTTTTGTGTTAATTATGGCATCTTAGGACGAGGCAGAAATCAGGATGGAAGAAAATCCGCAGAAAAGACCTCCTAGAGATCAAAGACATAACAACGATGAAATATCACCCACAGAGGTGTTGGAAATGATGAGGAATCTTATGGTAGAACTGCAGATTTTCAAGGCCAACAATGAAAAATTGAAGAAAGCACAGCAGGAACAACAAGAGATAAACAAAGTTCTGTTGCACAGTATAGTAACCAAGAAAATCCCAAAGGACAATAACCATGATGAAGAATTCAACAAGAGGGCCTCCAAGAACTCTGGGCTGGAAATAGAAAAATGAGACAGTTCATCTAAATAAACACCTTCAGCTAAAGACAAAACTAAACTAGACAGAAAAAGAAAACAAGTAAACCACCTTGAAGGAGAATTAAAAAACATTAAACCGGCTACCTTTGATGGAGAATCCAAGACATGAGAAGAAGCAGAGACATGGTTGTTGGACATCAAAAAATAATTATAGATCTACAACTATTCGAGCAACATGAAGGTCAGAATAGCCATCTACAATATGAAAGGGAAGGCCACCATTTGGTGGCAAGACCTGGAATTGGCCAAGGGCCCAAAGGAGAAACAGTTAGAATGGTCTGACTTTAAGAAGTATTTCAAGAAACAATACCTTTCTGAAAGCTATTACGAAAGGAAGAAAAAATAATTTTATGAGTTACAAGTTGGACAGATGACGATATAGGACCTTATAAATGAATTTCGGGAACTACTAAGGTTCGTACCTTACATCCCGGAGGATAAAGAAAAAATCCAACGATTCTTAAGTTGTTTAACATAGTCCTACAAGGACATAATTGAGTTTGACAACCCCAAATCCTTGAGTGAAGTATTTAGGAAAGAACGAATCTGCTATGACAAGTATAAATAGCGGCTAGAGTTTCCAAAAGCTTGGAAGGATAAGAAACAAGATAGAATGAACCAGCGGAATAAGCTTCTTATCGGAATGCAACAAATTTTTTTCCGAGAAAGGATTTTCACTCCAATCATCCGAATACACAAGGAAATGGTAAACCAATAAACCTGGGAATGAAGAAGTTTGGGGGAAGCTCCAGTGAGCCATTAAAGTGTTGGGAATGTGGAGAGACTCATCTAAGGAGGAACTGTCCATGTTTAATTTCAGCAAATAGAACAATTGTTCATAATTTGCAGGAAGCCTCAATGGTGGGAGACGTTTGCAGAAGCCTGCATCGAATAAATGTAGCCATATATGGTCGAAAATCTGACCACCAGTCCTCTTTGTGAAAAGAAAGATGGTACTCTAAGACTCTGTATTGATTATAGACAACTGAACAAAATGACTATTAAGAACAAATACCCCCTAGCAAGGATAAATGATCTATTCGATCAAGTTGGTGGGGCCAAGATCTTTTCAAATTTGGCATTACGATCTGGTTATCATCAAGTTAGGATAAAGGGTGATGACATAAACAAAATATCTTTTCGAACAAGATATGGGCACTACAAATTTGTAGTCATACCTTTCAGACTCACTAATGCACCAACCACATTTACGTGCCTGATGAACAATATTTTCAGTCAGTACTTAGACAAGTTCGTGGTAGTATTTATCGATGATATTATGGTCTATTCAGAAAGGGAGGAAGAACATGATGAACACTTAAGTACAATTCTACAAACATTAAGGAAACACAAACTATATGCCAAATTTGACAAGTGTGACTTTTATCAAAAAGAAATACAATATCTAGGACATGTAATTTCAACAAAGGGCATTGTCGTAGACTCGGAGAAGATAAAATACATTATGGAATGGCTGGTACCTAGGGATGTAGCAGATATCCAGTCATTCATGGGAATCACTAGATATTACCGCAGATTTATAGAAGGGTTTTCCAATATAGCCTACCCTATCACATCATTACAAAGGAAAGGGACCAAGTTTAACTGTTCAGAAAAGTGTCAAGACAGTTTTAACAAGCTGAAGGAATTATTGACAACTGCACCCATATTGAGGGTAGAAGACCCAGATAAATACTTCACCGTATGTGTTGATGCAAGTAACGAAGGACTAGGGGGTGTCCTAACTCAGGAAGGACATGTTATTTGTTATGAGTCCCAGAAGTTAAAAGAACATGAGCAGAATTATGTCACTCATGACTTAGAATTGGTTTTGGTAATACACGCCTTAAAAATGTGCCAACACTACATAATGGGTAGAATTTTTTTACTATTGACGGATAAAAGTGGGGTGAAGTATCTATTTAGCCAACCAGACCTTAATTAAAGACAAGCAAGATGGCTAGCCTTCTTGAGCGAATTTGACTTCGAGGTCAAACATATCAAGGGTAAGGAAAATAAAGTAGCAGATGCTTTAATCCGAAGATTCCATGGGTTATTTGAGATAAATATCAACAGGGCAGAAAGTGATCTGGAACAAAAAATAAGGATAGCAGGTATTAACGATGAAATTTATACTAAGATGATGACAGAATTACAAAACAGTACCACAAACTCAGATAGACCAGATCTAAGTATTGACAAGAAGGGACTATTATGATTTAAAAATAGACTTTACATACTAGATTCAACATGGTTAAAATTAACAGTTTTGGACGAAGTGCATAAGAAACCGTATTCTGGCCATCCAGGTTACCAGAAAACAATAACAGCACTTAGAAATTTTTTTTACTGGACTAAAATGAAGGGAGAAACAACAGAGTACTTGGCTAAGTGCCAAGATTGTCAACAACTTAAGGTCGAGCACCAACATATAGGTGACCTATTACATCCATTACCAATACCAGAATGGAAATGGGAGACCATATCGCTGGACTTTATAACAGGTTTGCCTAAAACTCAGAAACATAATGATTCTATCATGGTTGTAATCGATAAACTCAATAAGTCTACACACTTTATTCCTATAAAATCTACTTTTAGAGCTATAAACATTGTTGAAATATTCATGAAAGAAATTTTTAGACTGCATGATATTCCTAAAATGGTGATTTCAGATAGAGATGTAAAATTCACATCCACTTTTTGGAAGGAATTGTTTGCAGGGTTAAATACTAATTTGAATTTCAGTACGAGTTATCATCCACAAACGGATGGATAGGCTGAAAGGACAAACCAAATCATAGAGGATATGCTTTTCATGTACGTAAGAACAAAACCGAACAAGTGGGAAGACTACCTACACTTGGTAGAATTTGCATATAACAATGGGTATCAGACTTCGGCTAAGTTGAGCCCTTTCGAAATACTGTACGACAGAAAATGTACGACCCCAATTAGCTGGGACAACCCGGCTGACAGACTCATGGTTGGACCAGAGATGCTCCAAGAAATGGAGAACATGGAAAGGAAGGTACAACAAAAGTTGAAATAATCCCAGGACATATAGAAGAGCTATGCATATCAGAAAAGAAGACACTTGGAATTTCAAGTGGGAGACCATGTTTATTTGAAGGTCAAAGCCAAAAAAAGTTCTTTGAAGTTAGGGAACTGTGCCAAGATGGCACCCTCATTTTGTGGGCCCTTCAAGATACTAGCTCGAATTGGACCCGTAGCATACCAACTTGCACTTCCTACTAATCTAAGAATTCATAATGTATTTCATGTTTGTTTGTTGAAAAAATATGTTCATGACCCTACTCCTATGATTGATTTGAACTTGGTGCAAGTGGAACCCGAAGTCGAGTTCCAGGTGGAACCCCTGCGCATTTTGGACCGGAGAGAAATAGCACTTCAGAACAGATTCGTCGCTCAGGTAAAGGTGCAATGGAAGCACTTTAGTCCTGAGGAGGCCACTTGGGAGTTGGAGGGAGATTTTCAGAAATCTCATCCAATCCTATTCCAAGAAAGGAAATAACACTAAGGACAATGTTTTATTGAAGGGGGAAAGGATGTAACATCCCCAAAAATAAAGTATTTTTGAAATTTAAATGTGTTGGAAAATTATTTCGTTTTTGGTAAATTCGAAATTGGAATTTTTTTTCCATTTATGGCAATTTCGAATTTCAAATTTGATAATTGTAATTAATTATTATGACTATTGGGCAGAGATCTGATTTGACCCAAATAACTATTTGACTATGACACTTGTATGAAAACATAATATTTTATATTGATTGCAGGAGGACAAATGGAACAACCATGTTAAAATCAGTTGACTATGACTACATGAGGGGGGGCCATGTTGGAACTACCTATGGGCTAATTGTTACAAGTGGAAAATTAGGGATTTGTCCATTGGTAGCCCCTGAAAATCAGGGATTCAGAAAGCTACGAAAATTCCCAAGGGAGGGAAAAATACCTAGGCAAAAAGATTTTATGGATAAATAACATATGTGAGGAGGCAGGACACTACCAAGTATGTTGGGGAAAGAGACTATTGAGTTTTCTTTCTTGTTGTTATGAACACTACTGAGTGAGTGTGAGGCAAGAGGGATCTGATGGAATTGAAGGACATTGCTGAGGAGGAGCTTCAAAGTTTGCACTCATGGGTTCATGGTCAGGCTAGGGGGTGAATTAGGCAAGTGATTTTGGCTGCCCTATTCTACAGTTGGGAGGAAACTGACTATTCCCTTTGTCCTCCTGTGAATTGGTATAGATGTGTTAAATCTCCACCTTCTGTGTTCTGAATGATTTTTCTTTATATATGATATCATGCATCTATTCATGTTAAGTTCAAATTAATTTTCCATGGATAACATATGTTTGTTGTATGAATTTTATAATAAAAAACCAATTCTGGAAAATTTCCTACTGAAAACTAAAATGCTAGGAAGAATCCATCTAGGTGTAAATGAACTTGAAGGAACAAATCTATCTGCAAGTGTATGCATATTTTCTGAAGTGTAAATTTTAGACAGACCTATCTGTGAATAATTTGAGGTTGAGCAAGTATTTCCACATATTGCTTATAGGCTCATATATATATTTATTTACGATATACATCGATATGGTTATAGTTAGTTCTGCGTATAGGTTTTATTAAACAAAGATCCAAGGGTTTCTCTAGAAACCCCACTTATACAAAGATTCATTTTCATAACACTTGAATAAACAAATGATGCTAATAGGTAACCTTCAACCTCTGGTATAAAGGAAATTATTAAATCGAAGAGTCTGAAATTCTCCTTTAAAAACCTGTTATAAAACCAAACGAAATTAACTAAGTCTGCTACTCTGTTATAAGACAATACAAAAGCATAATACTCCACGAGAATAAGGATTCGACGATATTTAGATAGAATCTAATTCATGTTGTTTGATTATTTAACCTTTGCACAAAAAAAAAAAATAAAGGGATCTGATTGTAGGAATACATATTGTATGCACTTATATTATAAATTGTTCCTGTGAATATACATGCGAACAACCCACTCAGTGTTCATGACAATAGGCGATAATGAATGTGACAACTACAATTGTATAGCTCTGTACTTAGACTGGCAAATTCAAAAGGGCCTATAGTTCCAACCTGTATAGATAAAACTCCAATTTAGGATGAGATCCTACTAGTTTAGGTGCATTATGAAATTAATTACGCAAATAATTCACAAGTCGATTTATGAACAGATGGAAAACAAACATAGGCGAAATAACTACCAATGCTAAGGATATACCTTGAATAAACTTTGCATGTATATAGTTATATAACACATAATAATGATGAATGGAAACTGGGAAGTGTTGAGTACAACAACATACTTTTATTAGTAATCAAGCCCTTATGGTATCTATATATATTGTATATGAGGCTAATGAAAAAAAAATGTATAATACTTTCATGTCGGGTAAAGAGAAAATTAAATTACTATGTCTCTATAATTAATAATAAGAAGAATCCTGGGAAATAAATAAAATAACTAGTAAACGATTCAAGTTCTAAGACACAAAAACAAGTTTCGGAAATGGAGGGGATTATTTTAAACTCAAAATAATTAAAAGTGTTGAATTCATATACTCTTCATAATTATCCGCAGTTGAATCAACTCAATATCTGATGACTAGGTTACAAAAGTATAGTTGCCCAGTTTTTGTTTTTAAAGAGAAGTATATACAACATAGGTGGTATTGAAGTTCACCACTATTGTTTTTCTCTACTTCGCCCTAAAACAGGAGAAGGAATGATTAGGGAGTAAGCCCCTTCCAAGTTATAATTACCACTACAACCAGACACAAAGTTTGTGTACCTTTCTAATCTTTGTAGTATTAACATAAAGCAGGGCGTACCCCTGACTAATCAATACATAAATTTTCGACGAGATTTCTTTATAAGTAATAAAGATGGTACATAGCCTCGGTCCTCAGTACCAGTGAACTCTAGAAGCTAAGTCTGGGGAATAATGTACTTGGAACTAGTTTACCTTTCACACGGATGATAGGGACCAACCCGAGAAGTCTCTCAAAGTTTGACATCCTTGTAAGAAAGATTCACCATTAAAATCATTAGTAAAACATACAGAAATAAAATAAACAAGTAGCTACAATAGAACCATAAATCGAGGCAAAGAAAAAATTCCAATTATTACTTAACTCATGGTTGGAATATGGAAAACGTGTTCTCGTTGCACTCTAGTTGAGTAAATGTCCTGAGTCGGGGAAATTGGTCCAGGTATTCCTGATGGGTACCTCGCATCAACGAAGTCCCATCATTAGTATGATACCAAGCAACAAATCTATTTTATCTTAAAGGAAATTCAACAATACTAACTTTCCAACATATAAACTGTGTAAAATATGTGATATAGATAGATGAAGACCTTTTGTAAACATTACTTGAAATTTTGATTATGTAGCTAAGTGGTTAATACATCCTGAACCAAATAACCAAGGTATTTTTAAGCCATTTCTAATTACAGAAATAACCTAGCACTGAACCCAGAAGGCTTACGCAAATCTCA
>JZKD02S2264274.1:175389-185845 GCA_000966675.3 Picea glauca
TCATGATCATTCTTGGGGGTGATTGAACCATGTGATTTGACTAATCCATTCTACGGTTGGGTGGATCTTGGTTGCTCCTTATGTGTTCTAGGTTCTCATTTAAGTTATTTTATAAATATATAATTTCTATGTTATTGTTATTGATGGAGTTGAATTGAATATTATTGAGTTGATAGAGCTACATGCTCATATATATTCATTATAGGGTAGTTGAATCTAAGTTGTTGCATGCAAATAACAATTTATGAATAAAGATAGATATTTCTATATAGGAATAGATCTAAATTTTTTATATCAATATTATCTATGATATTTATGACGTTTGATATAAGTTATGTAAAACAATTCGTACAGTCTGTCCAAAATAAATAGCAGATAGATAGAGAATGGTATGTGCTTTTTAAATCATATATATATATATATATATATAGAGAGAGAGAGAGAGAGAGAGAGAGAGAGAGAGAGAGAGAGAGAGTCCAAAAATATTTGAAATGTTTTAATTAGTATAAATATTATAACTCCTTCAGATTTTAATTATAGTAGTATAAATCAATTGTTTAAAAATATTCATACGAGGAGTTTCAATAGCTTTCTCAGCCTTCCATCTCCCATTGTTTGTGAATAAAGAGGGTCTAACCTATTAGAATGATCACGAGAACAATGTTTTGATATCATATCCACCAAGTCAAAAATAAATATAATTAGAAAGCTTAAACTAAATAAGGGATTTATTGCTTAGACTTGTAGTATTTGCATGGATCTAGTACACATATGAGGAGATCGACCCTCACAAAGATTGACACCTTGAGTAGGGAGAAGGTGAATAGAATGTACTGATGGGTTCCTCACACAAAGAAAGCACCCATCATTAGAAGTGTAATATCGAATTCATGCACATAATATATTCTTACAAATTTAAAGAAATATAAATTTAGCTAAATACTAACTACACAATAAATAATTCGATGGCGAAATAATATAATTCAAAGAAAAAGGAATTGATAACGAAATAGTTTTAATAGGTTAGTTTTACACTTAGTGAGTGTTATAAGTAGTAGTATTTCATGTATAAATTAATGTAATTTATTCAATAAGTAAGTTTTTTGGAGCAATAGAAGAGAATTACTCTCAAACTACAAAGAGGAGACTCTAACTTGTTTTTTTTAACCTGAAAGTAAAAGATATAGAGTTGTTGCACTTGTGCATGTGTATGGTTTTTGTTTGTTTTATTGAATGAGTTCTATAATTTGGTTTTATGTTTCAATTGTTTCTCTTCTGGTAGTATTCATGCAAGGAGTGGACAATGCAATTACGCATAAAGTGAGAGGAAGGAGTGCACAAGAAACTTATAAAAACTCCAAATATCAGATGAATTAGTGAAAGGAATGTGTGGGACCATAAAATTATAAGGGTCAAAGCTCAGGAGAGATGCACAAGTGTCTGCCAAGGTTCATTTCATCAAGTGGATGAAGCTCGGGACGAATAGCATGTGTAGAGTTCCAAGTGGGGACTGAAGGAGTGCAAAACCCCTTTTCTTAAGAATGGGTGGATAATATCTTCTTGTGAGGAGTAGAATTCCCACACAAATGTTTGATTACTTAGAAGAGTGAAGTTCTTAAGCCCTAATTCCATTAGATTCCGTCGCTTTGACAATTTGGGGATAGTTAACTATGGTTGAGAAACGTGGAGGCTTGAAGCCCCGAAGCTCGTAGTTAAATATCATCCATAGATATCATGAAGGGTTAGCCATAGATCCTTGAGCCTTTTTTCATTTCGAAGGTTTGGCGATTTGGGAATTTGTCTTGGTTGTTTGAAGTCAGGGAACCCCAAAGCACCAAATTTCGGGAGTGATTGTAATCCGTTGATCGTAGGAAAGTGATGGTCTTTATATCCTAGAGACATGTAGAGATTCGACACTCCAGGTGAATTGGTCATTGTTGGATGGAGAGAAAACCCCCTGAATCTTGTAGTCTCGAAGCCATTTACAGTCGTATATTGGGAAAAGGGAGGTGGATCTCTATCCGTTGTCCAATTGAGTCTTTCCGCCAATGTTGAAAAAGTGGTAGGATGAGTTAAGGACCTACACCTGCTAGTCAAGTCACTTTATGACCAGATGGAACCAGTAAATACTCTGGCACTTTTAAGTACATAGTTGTTTGGAGTGAATTCTCCTCAATATCTGGAGTTCTGGAGCATCGATGCTCCTTCTAGCTGAATGCCTGGGTTTAGCCTATAATCACGTGTATAACCTCACATAAGGAAAATGACCCTCATGGAAAATAAATTGTGTGCATTGTGTTGTTAAGGGACTGTGGTATAGAGTTCAAGGGTTCTCCAAGGACCCACGATCCACTTTTCATCTTGAGAGATTCGATCCTAGACTGAGAGGTCATAATATCTTGTAAGGGTTTGCATCATATGTTAACTCGGGAACGTAATTTCAAACTTACATATACATAAAACAAGTTAAACAAAAAATTTATCTCTAAATAAAAGATAAGTGGGATTATAATAAGGTAGGAGTTACCCAGATTCAGGTTTATCTGAATAACTCCAAAGGAAAAAGAAAATCAAAATGACAATGTTCCTTGTAAAACATAATTATTTTTAATAATTAAATCACATGGAATAGTGTGTTTCTTAGAAAAGTTATAGAACCTAGAATTAGAAAGATAATCCTTAGAGGTGATGTAAAACCTTGAGTTTCTTTTATAAACTAAGTTCACTCTTATACATATAGTACAATGTGAGTATCAATGTCTTATAATCATAGATAAGAATTTTTGTTAGGCTATTATTAATTCATGTTAATGTTTTTTTGTTATCACATTTTACAAGTTGATGGGGAAACATTCAATGTAACATCAAGGCTATCTTACTTTTTCATTTAGTATATTATGTTTCACTATTCATCTATTGTGCCAAGAACTCTACCAACTTTGCATTGATTTATTCTAACTTTCCAATACTTTGCATTCGTTCTTGCTCATCCTAACCTTCAAACACTTTATATTGCTTCGAAAATATGCTAATGTCCCCATTGAACACTTCACCTATTAACAATGTTTATGACATATGGTAAACTCCTCATTGAAAACTTCACTTATTTACTATGTTTTACTTCACATTGAATACTTTACCTTTTTTTTTTATTTTTACAATTTTTCATGTTATATGGCCTTAATGCATTTTTTTTGCATTGCCTCCCACATATACTAACATCCTCATCGAACATTTAACTTATTTACTAAGTTTTACCTCACACTGAACACTTTATTTTTTTCCTTATTTTTACAAAATTTTATGTTAAATGTTATTGTTTATTTTTACTCTATTCTTATCATTGTTTTATTTGCATAATCAATAATGATATTCTTATTATCTTTTAACAAGTCTCATTACATTGCCATGAAACCCTAATTTACTATATATATTTTTATTAGATTTTGATTAAAAGTTATTCCTTTGAAAGGGTTCTTGTTAAAACAATCCTACAACCACTTTTGGCAGTCATTTCTAAAAATGCATCCAAGCCTCACAATCTACAATTTCTTTCTTATTTATTTGGTAAATGGTAACAATCTACATGTTCGGAATAAAGTACAAGTATGTTCCACTAATTAAGAGAGATATTTGCATATAGTTTCTTTGTTCATTCAGGAGTGGTGACAAATTTACATGTTGTGGGTTTGTGTAAAGTATTTGAAAGTATAGAAATGTCAAGTTATGGCTGAAATGCCATATTTTATAGTTGTAACTTAATCTTACGTGTGCGCATGTGCATAAAAACAAATCATTCATCTTAACGTGAGAGTTGAATAACAAAATAAGAGTTTGCACAACTGAATGTGAAGTCTTACTCATTTGAAATGGCCCTAAAAGAAATCCTCTTAAGATCTTACACATAGTATTTGTTAAGATCTTTTAAATATAGATAGAAATCCAAAACATTATAAGTTAGATATTTTATTTGTTATTTAAAAAATATTAAACTATTGTGTATATTAAAAAAATGTATAAAAATATAAAAATATAAAAATTTGTTTTTATGTGTAGAATATTTAATGATAGAGTTTATTTTTAAGACACTTATTTATGTCAATTTATTGGAAATCTAGATTTATCTTGGGCGAGAAGCTTCATAGTAAAGTAATAGTTAAATAAGACTAGATGTCACCATACAGGTCACTAGTTACTGATTCCACGAACCACCAAAAAAAAAAATTACTAAAAATATTCATATAATTTTTTTATATAAAAAAATTACTAAATATATAATTTTCGTCTTTATGTAAATTAATACATATAACAATAAATTTCATATGATAAAAAATATAAATATAATTTTATAAAATATACAAATATTTCAAAAGTATAAATAGAAATATTACATTTTCTTCTATTAGTCACGGAAATACAGATTAAAAGCCCTATAAACTCAATTCACAATAACTAATAAACAATCATTGAAGATGATCCAACTAATGCATATCTTCGATACATCTTCTTAGTACACACAGTTAAAGAGTCAAAGCAAACTCTCTTAAACATCTTCCCTTTGGATCAAAAAAACTAAGTTACCACCAAATTAGAGGACCGAAAAACGAAAAACTGCAGAGGAGGAATCCTTAATAACTATGTTATTCAAATTATAAAATCTGCTACTTAAATTGCTTGCAGCTTCAAAATATAAAATCATCGGATGCATGCAGAGCGGGATGCTGCGCCTAAAGATGACTTGCCCACAAACGAACTCAACTGAATGGCAAAAAACATAAGACCTAATTAATGGCATTACTATCATGTCATTACTATCATAGCATGTCATTACTATCATAACAGAGCATGTCATGGCACTCTCACCTCTTAATTGTCATCCTAATAATCAATTAATTGTCATCCTAATAATCAGTACGTCACGTCATGTAGGCAAGTAACCCGCTTTACATCTTCGTGCAAGATTTCCCATCGGTTGCTACCATAACAAGGCACTCTCACCTCTTATATATCTCAGTCGAGTTCACAGTCGGAATAAATGAAAAACGATTCTGTGTTTCCAAATTTCTATGTGAAGGAGAAAAACGACACCTAACTTTAACTTCCAACACTACGCATAGTGACAACATGATTTAATCGTTCGTCCTGCATATCTATGTGGATGCTTCAATAATGCAGGTGGTCATAGATTCCTCAGCATGTGGTCATAGATTCCTTAAAATGTGGAAGAGATTTGGAAGGTGGTCATAGATTCAATAATGTGGGTGGTCATAGATTCCTCAGCATGTGGTCATAGATTCCTCAAAATGTGGCAGAGATTCGGCAGGTGGTCATAGATTCCTCAACCCTACAACCCATTTTATCAACCCTACAACCCATGGCTTCACATATAATCGAAACAACGAAGATAAGAGTAAGACAGACTACAGACTTTGATCGAAGCAACAAAGGAAAGAGTAAGGCAGACTCTGGATTGATTTCGCCGGACAATCTTCGAGATTAACTATAGTATAAAATAGTTTACAGGTTCTTTTCCAATTTTCCACATATTTCCTAAATCCAATAATAAGGTCAGAGTTTCCATTTTCATTGGATTTAGAAATGTCAGATGATGAGGTCTATATTATCTGTATCCAATAATGTTATTGCCGAGAAGGACAACCCCAAAACAAAAGGAAAGAAATCCAACGATAAATATTGTTGGCTTCCATTCCACTTTTTTGAATCTTTGGTCGGCCTCCTTTATGTTGCGTGGGTACTATTATTCTTGAATAGTCCTTACGCTTTCAACTTTTTTGAATTTTTGGTCGTCCTTCTTTATGTTTTCAATTTTGCTCGTCTTTCTTCTTTATGCTAGTTGATATTGTTATTCTTGGATAGTCATCACACTTTAAATTTTTTGAAATTTTGGGATTCTCCAGAATCCTCTACTTCCAAACCCATTAGAACAGGGGCTCGACTTTCCAAAGATTTGAGAAATTGCTTCTACCCACCTGGGTATGTGCAATCCTTATGGATCAAATGGCACCACTTCGACAACTCCCTTCACAAGGAGTGGAAGGCTACATAGACTTCTTCTGTAAGATGCGCCTCTTACTTCATATTCCAGATATGGAAGAGGTACTCATATTAAAGTTTGTGGATGGTTTATTAATTCAGTTCTGTTGAGAAGTAGAGTTGTTTGAAAATCCAACTTTAGACAAAACATTTCAGAGATCTTTGGGTATAGAAAGAAAAGTCTCCCTTAGAGGTCATACTCCTCACTCACGCCCCTACACCAACCCCTCCACCTGTCAACCATATAGCTCCCATACGATAGCCTTCTTTCCAGCTCCTTGGGCTCAAAACCCCACACCTAATACAAATACAGGGACACCTTGGTGCTCATTCCACAAAACTACTTCACACAATTCATCAGATTCTCGAATCCTCCAAAATATAAAAACCAACAAAACCCTACTCACTGAGCTCATTGTGCCCTCCCAAGTAGAATATACTGAAGAAGTTCCTCTGGACAATTCCACAAAATTAGATCCCTCACTGATTCTAATCACCCATGAATATTCAAACTCATCCACCCAAACCCTCTTCACCCATAACTTCCAAATCAAAAAAGCCTTGGCTTTACTGATTATGGATAATGGAAGCCAGAAGAATTTGGTGTCTCAAGACCTTGTCAACTGCCTTAATCTGGCTACTACTCGACATCCACAACCTTATCAACTCGGATGGGTCTAGAAGGATGGGCCTTGCCTCTTAGTTTCTAACCATTCTCTGGTCACTTTCGCCATAGGCTAATTCAAACATATTTTCCTCTGTGATGTCTCCCCCTTGGATTGTGTGGATTTGTTTCTCAGTATCACATACCAAACTCAAAGAAATGCTATCTATATGGCCAAATCCTACTAGTACAAAATTACAAAATAAGGCCACACTTATATCTTAACTGCAACAAAACCCAAACCCCCTACTACCAAAGAACAAATCCTACATGAAAACTTAAAACAATGTGTCTCTCTATGTCTAGTGCGCCCAATAAAACCAAACAATACCACACACCCTTTTCCTGAAACAATGACTCCCCTCCTCCATGAGTTTGTATAGGTATTTCAACCTTTGGAGGGACTCCTTCCATCTCGACACATTGACCATTCCATTCATCTCATCCCCAGATCTGCTTTACCTAACGCCCCTACTTACCGGTTGGCCCCAACAAAAACAAAGGAAATGGAAATGCAACTGACCAACCTCATCATCTCTAGCCACATCCAACCTTCATCTTCTCCCTGTGCTTCTGCCACATTTTTCATCCCTAAAAGAGATACCTCAGAAATGTGCCTTATCATTGATTACCAAGCCTTGAACAAATCCACAATAAAAAACTGTTACCCCCTGCCTAGAATTGAGTAGCTACTCGAAACCCTCCAAGGATCTAAGTGGTTTACTAAATTAGATTTGACAACTGACTACCATCAAGTTCGAATGAACCCAGATGATGTGTGGAAAACAACATTCAAGACCAAATTTGGTCTTTTTGAGTGGAAAGTCATGCCTTTCGGCCTCACCAACACCCCAACCACTTTCATGAGGCTCATCAATGACATCTTCAAAGAACATTTGGGTTGGTTTGTGGTCATCTACTTAGATGACATTCTTATATTGAGTCAGACATGGGACACTCACATGCAACATGTCCGACAAGTTCTCCAAATTCTCCAAGAACACAAGTTGCAAGTCAAAGTGAAGAAGTCATATTTTGGTCAGACTTCAGTTCCCTATCTCAACTTTGTGTTCAACTTAGAGGGTATTCAACTAGATCAAGCCTGCATCCAAGAATTGAAGCAATGAACTCTACATTCTTCAGCTAAGGAGCTCAAAATATTTATAGGTAGCATCAATTTCTATAATAAGTTCATTCCCCCCTTTTCACATATTGCTCGTCCTTTGCATCAGCTCTCAAATACTTCTTCTACATTCATCCAAAATAAAGAAAAAACTAGTCACTTTTCTCAGCTCAAAGAGGCCCTCTGCTCATCGCCTGTATTACATCTGTCGGACCTCTTCCAACCCTTTGAGATTGAGTCTGATGCCTCACAATATTCTATTGGTGTCGTACTTAAGTAGGGAGAACACCCCATTGCTTACCACTTTGAAACCCTGTCTAAGGCAAAGAAAAATTATAGTACTTATGACAAGAAATTTTACGTTCTAGTTCAAGAACTCAAACAATGGAGGCATTATTTTCTAGGTAAATAAACTATTCTTCATACAGACCACCACCCTTTGATTTTCATAAACTCTCAATTGAATATTCAGGAAGAGAGTCACCTTAAATGGGCCTCCTACATTCAACAACTCCACTTAGTAATCACATATACGAAAGGAACTTCTAATAAGATGGTTGATTTTCTAAGACAACCTCCCACTCCAGTTCATTCCATTCTAGAAGTGCATTGTTCTACTTATGACACATGGAAATAACAATATTCTACTGACCCCGACTTTTGAGAGATTTTGGAATCTTTGCAAAGTCCCACAATGATCAATCAAATCTCAGTCATATGGATCTATAAGTTGAATTTGCTATGTGTTCCACACTCAGAAGACCACCTCTTTCTCACCAGGGAGGTGAATGCTTCAACCTATGGGGGCCACTTTCATACCACAAATACCATCCGACATCTGCAATGCCATTTCCATTGGCCTTCCATCCAGCATCAAGTTGAAAAAATTATCAGATCTTGTGCATTATGCTCACAATCCAGGCCATCCAACTGGAAGCATGGGTTATATCAACCACTATCTCTTCCTTCTCAGCCTTGGGCGTCAATCTCAATGGACTTCCTAAGTGGACTTCCAACAACCCAAAAGAAACATGATGGAATCTAGGTAGTGGTATGCCTCTTCAACAAAATGACACTTTTTATCCCAAGCACGAAGACTACTACAACAACACAAAAAACATAACCCTACTTCGGACATGTATGACCCCATTTTGGCCACCCAAGCACTATTATCTTAGATAGATATTCTCTCTTCCTCAACACATTTTAGAAGACCATATGGACGGTATTGGGGTGCCACCTCAAGTTTTCTACTGCATTCCATCCTCAAATGGATGGCCAAATAGAGGTTTTCAACAAAGTCTTGGTTCATGCTCTTCGAACTTGCTTTGGGCACAACAAAAAATGGGACAATTACTTGCACATTCTACAGTATAGCTACATCAAGGAAACACATTATTCTACATGATTTTCACCTTTTGAAGTCTACTTGGGCTTCCAAACAACATATCCAATCGAGCTCCCACTCACTTGTAGTCCTCAAGGTACCTTCCATCAATAGCAAGAACAACCTTTAGCTCAACGATTTCTCCAACAAATTGCACAATGCCACACTACAGTAACAACAACACCCCAAGCAACCCAAGAGCATGCGAAGCAATGACATGACAAACAAATAACCTTCATGTCCTTTCAACCAGGGGATAAAGTATGGTTACACTTGGATAAGAAGCGCTTCAAAGGTCACCATCACAAGCTTCTGCCAATAATATATGGTCCGTATACCATACTCGACAAGATTGGAGAAAATGTGTATATGTTGGATCTGCCACCACAACTGGAAATCCACAATGTCATTAATGTAAATCACTTAAACTTGTTTGAGCTTTCCCTCTTGGAATAACCAGTCACCATCACTCATCCAGTGGACAACATTCTCGATTTCCAACTCCTATTGGCCAAAGAAACTATACTGGACACCCAGACTCACTCTACAAGACATCAGACATACACTTCACATATGGTAGCCCACCAAGGCCAATCTCCATCTCAGGCAAAGTGGATCACAACTAATGTATTGCACAACAAGTTTCCTCCTCTTCTCATGGAAGCGAGGACGCTTCCATATCTAAACATGAAGGAATTGGGCCAAGGCGTCCACCTAGGGGAACGCCCACCTCGGGCACACAAGTCAATCTGAGGATTTTTTGGTTAGAAGATGGATTATGGCTTGCATGGTCACCTTCTCCCATAGATCTCCTTCTTGTGCAGATCATCTTTCTTCTTTATGTTGGGTTGGTATTTTTATTCTTAATAGTCATCTTCTCATTTTTTTATTTTTTGGTTGTCCGCCTTTTTTAAGTTGGGTTGGTATTATTATTCTTCAATAGTCATTAGGCCTTCTATTTTTGTGTATTATATTCCTCATTAATTAGTGAATTTGACGAATGATTGAAAATTTTCGAAGATTATTCTTAATAAATCTTAATAAGTTAAAATTTACAATCAAATACAAGAATATTGACTATTCCATTTTTTACATTATGATAGAGTATTTCACAAAAACACCATGATAAAATTTTAATTAAATTTAAGATATTGAAAAAAGGATTGAAAACCTATTTTGTTTTTCAAAAAAAAATTAAGAGACATAATATTTTATTTATAAGAGAAAA
>JZKD02S2264274.1:230901-254949 GCA_000966675.3 Picea glauca
GCAGAGCGGGATGCTGCGCCTAAAGATGACTTGCCCACAAACGAACTCTACTGAATGGCAAACAACATCAGACCTAATTAATTGGCATCCCAATAATCAGTACTTCAGATCATGTCATGTCATTACTATCATCACAGAGTATGTCATTACTTAAATTCTTGAAGCTGCATGTTTGTCATCGGATGCAACAGAGCGGGATGCTGCGCCTAAGGATGACTTGCCCACAAACGAACTCAACTGAATGGCAAACAACATAAGACCTAATAAATTGGCATCCCAATAATCAGTACGTCAGATCATGTAGGCAAGTCATCCTTGGCTGAGTAACCCGCTTTACATCTTCGTGCAAGATTTCCCATCGGCTGCTATTAGAACAGAGCATGCAATTAGTATCATAACAAGGCACTCCCACCTCCTATTTATCTCATTCGAATTAACGGTCGGAATAAATGCAAAACGATTCTATGTTTCCAAATTTCTATGTGAAGGAGAAAAACGACACCTAACTTTAACTTTCAACACTACGCACGTTGAGGGCTCTCCGCATAATGACAACATGATTTAATCATTTGTCCAGCAAGTCAGATTGAGTCTTATCACAAGGGGTCTAAGTTTCGATGGGGTTTGATTTCTGGTGGGTTGGGTGAAAATTACCGTTCCTCACCAATAGGCCCCAAGTTCTTAACTTTTTAATGGAAGGACATGGAGGTGGGCTTTGATTCACTTATATAGTATCTCTAGGTGCAACTACAAGTTTGATCACTATCTCAAGGTGCTAGCATGGCTCCAGGTAAAGTTCTCATGAGAATTGAACTTTGCCCAACAGTGAAAAACACCTAGCTTTCCATCATTGAATCCAACCCCTTTGGGCACCTCCATAGAATTTACCAGTCAAATCATTGGACTAAGGAGAACTTTTTGTCCCACAAACAAGAAGGTCTCATACACCAATTTGATGTGACTTGATTGTGACCTTAAAAATAGATTATTATTATTATTATTATCAACCCTACAACCCATAACTTCACATATAATGGAAACAACCCATAACTTCACATATAATGGAAACAACAAAAATAAGAGTAAGACAAACTACATACTCTAATCGAACCAACCCAGGAAAGAGTAAGGCAGACTCTAGATTGATTTCGCCGCACAATCTTCGAAATTAACTATACCATAAAATAGTTTACAGGTTCTTTTCCAATTTTACAGATATTTCCTAAATCCCGAATCAAAGGAATTGATGAGACTTTCTATTTTCATTGGATTTAGAAATGTGAGATGATAAGTACTATAATATCTTTATCAAATAATGTTATTGCCAACACGAAAATAAAAGGAAAGAAATCTAGATAAATATCGTTAGCTTCCAGTTCACATTTTTGAATCTTTGGTCGTACTCCTTTATGTTGCGTTGGTAATATTATTCTTGAATAGTCCTTACGCTTTCAACTTTTTTGAATTCTTTATATTTTGAATTTTTGCTCGTCCTTCTTCTTTATGTTGGGTTGTAGTCATCACGCTTTAACTTTTTTTTAATATCTGGTCGTCTTTCTTCTTTAGCTTGGGTTGGTATTTTTATTCTTAATAGTTCAGTTTGTTAGTGAATTTGACAAATCATTGAGATTTTTTAAAAATTATTTTTAATAAATTAAAAATTATAATAAAATACAAAAATAATAAATTAAAAGTGACAATCAAATCCAAGAATATTGACTATTCCAGTTTTTACATGTTGATAAAAATTTTACAGAAATATTATTTTACAATTTTAATTAAATTTAAGATATTTAAATGACACGTTGATAGAAATTTTCACAAAAATATCATGATAAAATTTTAATTAAATTTAAGATATTTAAAAAAGGATTGAAAAACTATTTTATTCTTTAAAACAATTTAAGAGACATAATATTTTATTGATAAAGAATTTCACAAAAATATCATGATAAAATTTCAATTAAATTTAAGATATTTAAAAAGGATTGAAGACCTATTTTGTTCTTTAAAACAATTTAAGAGAAAAAAAAGAAAGATGTCTTCCACACATCCTTTAGTCTAAAAACAACAAAATTACATTTTATTAATTCAGAAATACATTTTATTAATTTTTTTAGTTAGATATTAATCTTGTCATGGTTGATAACAATACTATAATATTATGATAAGTATTATTATTTCTTTTAGTTAAATATTAATCGTGTTATGGTTGAGAGCAATACTATGATATTATGATAAGTATTTAATGTACAAGGATAAGGATAATACTATGTTATTATGATAAGTATTTAAAGTATAAGGATAAGATAAGAAAGATATAATTATTATTATTTGTATTTATTTTAAATTTAACTAAAGTTATTTAAAATTTTATAGGATCTAGAAAAGTTTAATACTTATAAACCAATGGGTCTAAAAGTTTTTATCCATATTATAAAAAGTTAAAAGATTCATTGATTTTAGATAATATTTTTAAATGTAATCATTGATTATAAAACATTTATTAATTTCAAATTATATTTCTCAATGTCATCATTGATTATTATAAAAGATTCATTTGTTTCAAATAATATTTCTCAATGTCATCAAAATTGATTATATTGATTATATGCACAATAGTGATTTCACAAAAAAGAAAAAAAAAAGTGTAAGAAGAGAAATGCAACAATTAAATTAGCATAACAATGATGATGAAAAATAGTGGCAACTATCTATGGTTGGGAAGAACAATCCATTTCCATTTTGAATTGTGGTTTTTTTTTTAAAGAAATCTTTGTATATTTTTTTTCCATTTTATTTTAGTCATTTTACTGTTCAACTTATTTTAAAAAATCTATTCAAGTTGGATTGTTGATTAAATTCTAGATTACAAATATATTATTATTTTGTTAATTAAATTTAAATTTACAATTATATTATTATTGATAATATTTTGTCTAGGAAGTCCAAACTTTGCATTCTTTCTAAGATTGTATTAGTAAATTGCAATAAAACAATGATTATATCTATGTAGAGTTTAAAATGCAGGGAATATGATTTTAATGATGTTTTAGTATTAAAAAAAGTACTTTATATAATCAAAACCTGATCAATGATAAAAATAAGTTTATAAAAAAATTAAATTTTCTATAACTAATAGAACCCACAAAGAATCTAAGTAAGTGTATGGGAGTATATAAAATAAGAGTCTTTCGCGGCCACCAACAAAAGTTAAGAAGTTACCGGGATAGTATAGTAACAAACAATATACAAAGATTATAATCATGAATTAATGAAGATATGTGATTACATATCATACAACATAAACTAACACAAATGATGGGGCAATGAGATATGTCTATTTCTTACTTAATGGAGAAATGAAATTATCATACAACATAAACTAACACAAATGAGGCAATGAGATATGTCTATTGCCTACTCAATCAAAAATGAATTATATCTTTGGGGGTGATGAGAGATGTCTATTGCCTACTCATTGAGAAATGAATTATATCTTTGGGGGCCAATGAGATATGTTTATTACTTACTCAATGGACAAATGAAATTATCATACAACATAAATTAACACAGATGGGGAAATGAGATATGTTTATTGCCTATTCAATCAAAATTGAATTATATTTTTCATTGAGCATTTCACGTACATAAATTCAAGAGATTTTTTTTAGCATATAGAAAGTCAAACATTTAGAAAAATTTTAACTAAATAATTGTAACTAAAAGGTGTGTTGTCCAATAAATCAAAACATTTGAGCATTCTATAAAAATACCATTTACACATGTATGTAACAGGGGCAAAGAAAAAGTTAAGTGAATCCACTTGTAAGACCGAACTTCTCGAAGCAACCGCAAGCTAGGGTTTTTTCAGTCACCACCATAGAAGAGGGAAGCATGAGCACCAAAGGGGAGGGTAAGGGTACCCCCTCATACAAACAGTTAGTGGTAGATAGAGAGAAAGGGACAAGGGGTGTATTTTTCAAGGCACCAGTGAGAGGCACCTTGGGATCTGACCTTGAAATAGGTTAGGAAAGGAACAAGGGGAAAAGTGAATGTGTGGAAGAGGAAGCCAGAGAAACTCAGAACAGGACGCAAGACACAACGAAGACCAACGAGGCAGAAGGTTGTAACCTGTGCAAACACAAATAATCAGTGATACCCAAGGTGATACTCGAGGATATGCATACGCAACTCTACAGGGATCAGATGAAGGCATATGCGCTAATTTGAAAATTTATGGGCTTGTGGCACACCAAAAGAGCGTTGCGCAACTGGATCAAATATCACTAGAAGCCAAATGGGGAAGTGGAGCTCCATCTGGGCTCGAAAGGTTTCTTCACAACATTCTTCATAAACCTGGAGGATAGAGATAGAGTATTTTAAGGACGACCATACTTCCATGCATCAACAAGACTGTACATGCAGCCATGGAAGGCGAATTTCTCCCCAAAAAAGGAGAATTTAAAAAAGGTACCGGTCTTGTTGAGACTCTATTCTATACCCTTAGACTATTACTTACCCTCTACTTTTGAAGAAATAGAGAATAAACTGGAGAAATATATAAGGACCACAGAAGCCACCTTGAAGGGGAGATACACATCTTACACAAGAATATGTATAGATATGGATGTGTCGGGAGCACTCCCAGAAGCCATAAGCCTCGAATTCAGGGATGAGGAATGGATCGAAAACATAGATTATGAACAGATCCCCTTCTGATGTATAAGGTGCCATGAAAATGGTCACTTGATCAGGGACTTCCCACTTAATAAAAAACAGGAAATCAAAAACCACAAACCATAATAGGATGAGGATGTGTTTGTTAAACCAAACCCTAGAAGTAGAGCCAACAAAAAGCAGAGAAAACCCCAAGTAGGAAATAACACAGAGATCCAGATTATCCCGAAAGGAAGGGATAAAAACAATAAAGGGGAAGAAGCCAAGAAGGAAACGACAAAAGTTTAGGAAGTTAGAGAACAAACACCAAATGATCCCACCGATTAGCCAAATAACCAAAAGGAATAAGGAATCTGCACAACTCCTACAGAAGGAGAAATCAGAGACAACAATAAACCCATGCAAGACGCAAATGGAGAGGCAGAAATGACACCAAGCAAAGTAGGCACAAAATACCTGGAACTTAGAGACTTGGTGGAAAGGGAAGGGTTAGATCTCACAAACATATTGGAGCAATGGAAAAGATAGGGAGTGGACAATGTACCAACAGAGCAACTTGACCACATCTAGTACTTGTTCGTCCTAAGGGAGAAATCATAAGCTAGAGGACTAAATCATACACACGGGAACATTGGACACCTAGGATTCAAAGCCAGCAAGGTACAACCACAACTCTCACACATGCAGACACAGAGGAAAAAGGCAGGAAATCCAATAGTGTAACCCTGCAGGATCTTGGAGCACTACTGATAAACTTGGGTGAGATAAAAAAACTCTTCCCCAACTCCCCCTCACAAGTTTAAATGAAGGTTATAACTTGGAATATAAGAGGCCTAAATAACCAAAGAAATCAATGAATCCTTAGAAGTAGACTAAAACAGGAACAACTGGATCTCTGATTTATTCAGGAGACCAAGTGTAATACAAACATAATGGAAACAATTAGTCAAAAACAATGGCACAATTACAAGAGGGTGGCTATTGGAAGCCACCAAATGGTAGGAGGTATCCTCATCCTATGGAACCCATAAGTACTAAGCCTAATAGCAGCCGAAGCGACAAGGAATACCCTTACAGTCTTCATGCAACTCATTGGGAACACATAGGTGATTTTATGCACTAATGTGTATGGACCCCAGGTGTCATAGGATAGGAGAGGAATGATATGAGACCTAGATGATCTTAAAAGCTGAGCCAACAACCTCCATTTGATCCTAGACTGGGATTTCAACATCATCACGTCACTTGTGGAGAAAAAAGGAGGTACAAGAAGATTGGATAGAGATGCATAGGAGCTCTCAAAATTCATAGACACAACAGAGATGGTAGATATGAAAACCAATAATGGTCAGTTCACCTAGAATAATAAGCGAATGAGCCAATAGCAGTTAGCAACAAGACTTGACATATTCCTAGTTTCAGAGTCAATCATTATGCAAGGGCTAATCTTAGACTTCAACATCCTTCCATGGGGGCATATGATCACTGGCCAGTGTAACTGGAAGCAAAGTTCTAGACCACACCAAAAAACAGACCTTTTAGATTTGATAAATTATGGATGGAACACCCAACTTTCAAGGAAAGAATCTAACAGTTGTGGCGTGAGGAGAAACTAGAGAAAGGGACAAGGATGTTCAAACTCCAAAAAAAAATAAAACATATCAAATATAGGCTCAAGGAGTGGAACAAGGACACTTTTGGGAATATAAACCAAGAGAAGAACAACATTGAAGAAAAAATGAAAAATCTCCAGGAAACCTGCATTTCAGAGGGCTTCAATGAGGGGGAAAAAAAGGAGGAGATCTAGATGATGCGGGAATGGGATGAGTGGTGCCAACAAGAAGAAAATATCTGGTGACAAAATCCCCAGATCAAATGGATAAAGGAAGGAGAAAGGAACACCATGTTTTTTCATAGAACAACCATGGCTAGAAGATCCCACAAAAAAATATTGAAGATTAGGGACCATGATGGCATACAAAGAGATTCCCATAAGGACATCGAAATAACTCTGGTAAACCACTCCCACGGGATAGCCCTGGAACCTAACCAAGATAAAATGGAGGCCATACAAAAGGTAATCCAACATATCCCTCACCTGGTAACAGACGAACACAAAAACAACCTGAACAAGCCCATTGTGGAGAAAGAAATAGATCAAGCACTCCAGGAAATTTCCAATGGAAAATCCCCAAGCCCAGATAGTTTCACAGTGGAGTTCTTCAAAGCTTGCTGGGAAGTTGTCAAACATGACGTTTATAGCGTAGTGGAAGACTCTAGAAGGTTAGCCTCCATTTTGAAAGAACTGAATTCTACAATGATTACACTTATCCCCAAAGAAAATGAAGCCAAAACCCTCGATCATTACAGACCTATAGAGCTGTGCAATGTGGTTTATAAGAAAATTTCCAAGGTCATAACAAATATCTTGAAACCACTCAAACCCACACTTGTATCACAAGAGCAGGCAAGTTTCGTGGAAGGAAGTCAAATAATGGAAAATATTATCCATGCCCACAAACTTATCCACACCCTAAATCTTTAGAAAAGAGGGGAAATGATAATACCACTATACCTAGCAAAATCCTATGACAAAATCAGCTGGCACTATATGGTTAGGACCCTGGAAGCCTTTGGCTTCACCCAACACTGGATTAGATGGATAGTAAACCTAGTATCCACAAAAATCTTCTCGCTACTAGTAAATGGAGCTCTTTCCAAAACTTACTGGCCCATGAGAGGCATCAGACAGGGAGATCCATTGTCCCCCTTCCTATTCATCTTAATGATGGAAGAACTCAGTTGAATAATAAAAAGCACAACCGCAATAGGGGAAATAAAAGGTATAAAACCCTACGAGAATTGCCCAACTTCTACACACCAAGAGTTCATGGATGATACCTTACTTCATGGCATGCCCACGGCCAAGGAAGTGAAATCCTACAAACAAATCTTAGATGAGTTTGGGGAAGCCTCGAGGGTAGAGAAAAACCAGTCCAAATCTATGATCTACTTCTTTAATACCAATCCTGCTATCCAAAAGAATTTGGCCAACATCTTGGGCTTTGAATGAAAATTCCTCCCAACTAAGTACTTGGGCATCCCCCTGATAGACAAAGCTTACAAGTTATCAAACTGGGAAGCAATAGTCAACAAGATACAAAATCGAGTAAAAAATTGGATGTATAGATCCCTCAACCTAGCCGGAAGACTTATCCTAACCAAGTTGGTTTTGCAAGCGATCCCAACCTTTATGATATCAGTTTTCCCTTCCCCCAAGGGGATTCTACAAAAACTACAAACCATACAAAGGGAATTCTTGTGATGAGGAGTAGAAACAAGGGGAAAATGGGCCTTGGTGGCTTGGGAGAAGGTTTGTAAACCAAAAAGAAAAGGAGTCTTGGGGCTACACGACCCGCAAGTGACCAATGATGCCTATGGGGAGAAACTTTGGTGGTGATGGGTCAAAGAAACGACCATGCCATTGGTCAAACTGTGGAAGGTAAAGTATGCCCTAGACATTTGTGACTAGGACACAATCTGCTTTAGAGGCACTAGGGAAGGTTTTTCCATCTGTAACTTAGTGTGGCATAACAAGACATGGATCTGGAAACACAACTTTTGGGAAATAAGAAATGGTAGAACCACTCGATTCTGGGAGGATGCATGGAAACATGAACCCAGAAGGGAAAAACTAGGCTGGGAGGCACTCCAATAGGAGACAATGGCACAAGGAAAAATGCGAGTCGACCATTACTAGAAAAAAGAAATAGATCCCAAAAAATTGAGAATCTAGAACACTCTCACCCCACAGACTAGAGACCAGACCACAACAACAGTAAAAGAGTTGGAGGAAGAATTGGGGAGACAAAAAATTGCAGTCACGGATGAAAATCACTAGATGATATGGGGGCACAAAGATGATGGGTAATTCAATATTAAATAAGTACACCACTACATAGCAAACCAAGACCAACAAGACTCAATGCATCAATGGGACAAGCTCTAGAATAGCCCTCATTGGCCAAAAATAAGAATTTTCTAGTGGCTAATACTACACAACCGAATCCTAACTTGGGAAAACCTAAAGAAGAGAGGTTTCATGGGCCCTTCAAGATGTCACCTATGTGAATAAAAGGAGGAAACAAAAAACCATCTCCTGGATGAATGTCCCTACACAACAGAAGTCTGGGATTGGGCAACAAGCATTTTCCAATAGTCTAATAGGATCAGAGGTAATATTTACGCAACTATAAACACATGGAAAGAAAACTACAATGAAAATGAAGATGTGAACCTCTATTGGACCCTCATTCTCAGCATGGTTATTTGGGCAATATGGAAGGAACGAAACTGATGCATCTTCTAGAACCAAAGATGGACGATAGGAAAGATCAAGGAAACAATAATAGCCATGACAAGAGAAATGGTACAGAGCCACAACTTCCAAACAGTAGGAGCACAACTCATAGACCGAGATATCAGAATTATAGAGGCTTTTCAACTGAAAGGAGGCTTGAAGCCCAATTAGGTAAGGTGGTTTCCAAAACTACAAGTAGGTGAGCGCAAATGAAAACCGCCACTAGATGGATCCCTCAAGATAAATTTTGACAGGGCATCGAAAGGTAACCCAGGATGGACATGTATGGGGGGAGTAATCAGGGACAGTGAAGGAAAAATTATCCGGCTGTACACTGGGAGTCTGGGGAACTCAACCAACAATGCTATGGAATTCGGAGCCCTGGAGACTGACCTTGAGATACTCCATCGGGAAGGGATGACCAATGTAATAGTGCAAGGAGATTCAATGATGGTCATCAACAGAGTAAGGAAACTCCAAAATGACACTAGAGTGGGAAAAATTCAGAGGAACTGGCACTTGGCATACTCCCTACAAAATATCAGTAGCATTTGTAGATGGGCATAACAGTGGAGTTGCGTTAGGTCCAAAGGTCAACAAATGGACTAGCGGATAGAATCTCTAACAAAGGGGTCGACAAGGAAGGATCAAAATTGGATTCCACATGGGGTAACATATTGAATGGCCAGTTTCAGAGAAATTGCACCCAACTAGTGGCAAAGGACTATGACGAAAGTCGAAGTACGGATGACCACATTGAGGCTGGAGTCATAGAATTAATTGAAGGGCAAGTAAAATCTAGGAAGAATCTGATTGTCCTCCATTTGAACACAAGTTACAATGAAGATCACGGTCACACCACAAGAGGAGGTACGACACCACAGTCCAGTCAATAGAATGAAGTACAAGGGTTGGTTGTGGGAGAGTGGAAAGGGTAATCCAAATATGACAAAGGACGAAGATCAAAATGAAAGCCTGAGAGTAGGAATGGGGACACCTCATCCACGCAGAGGTCTCGTGGGAGGAAATGATTGGTGTACAACAAGTAAGGAAAAGGATTGGCATAGGGATGATGGTAGGGTTCCCAACCGTACACACTATGAAACAGTGAAAAGGGACCAAAAGGTACACCTTTACGGGAGACCCATGATTACCGGGATAAGATTGCATCCTGGAAAACCCCTTAAAAGAAGAAGCATCAGGGATAGCTGCAGACCAGTGAACAGTAATTTCAGAGACCAAGAAGGGGCAACTAGAAGTTGAGGAAAAATTCAAGATAGAATCCACTACATTCAAACACAGATGGTAAGAAGGAACAATACCCAGAGTAAGAGGGGGCCTGAGGATGAGGATCTTTCAACAAGCACTCAGAAGATCACTAGGATGGAATAGGCGACCAGAGAGGCCAAAGGTACCTTTCTTGAGCAGGTCGATACAAAGGGAAAAGTGGTCATCAATAGGTGGGAGTGGGAAGTAAACACAATGCGCCAGAGAAAATCCTGGGCATAACTCATCCAAGAAGAAGATGGGATAAGCGACCTAGTGTCCACACAACCCAAGAAAACCCTCCGCCACAAAATGGTAGAGGAAGCTTGGTGTACAAAAATGTTGATAAGTAACATGAGAGCTCACATGAATGATACTATAAGGGTAGAAAATAGTGGCCACAAGAAGGAGCTCACAATAATTCTGAGCAGCCTCAGCAACCAGAGGCCAGCGCAATAAGAGTAGCAGAGGGACAGAGGAACCAAAGTGAAAAAATGGAACGACTAGATGGAAAAAAAACATGTATGTAATTGAGAATAACATGGGCAAATAAAAAGTTTATGATATTATCTTTTTTTTGTAAATTAAAAAAAAAGAGATCCTTGTATTATCGCATCATGAGTGTACATTTGTATACCTTTTGTCAACCCCCTATTCCGCCACATAAGGGAAACCAAAACAGGTGGCTCCAAACGATGGTGTGACCATAGTTGCATAGTTTCAATTTCCAAAAATTGGAGCAGAAACTGAGAGATTTAGCAGGAGATTCTTTCCCTGTAACTAGCCTAGGGAAGACTTCTTCCAGATTCGTCATTTCTATGATGATTACAAAACTATAAAAATGATGAAAATGAGAATAGATAGGGGTGGGCTGCGTCAAGCTTTTAGGGAACCTGGACATCCATAGACGGTGTAGGTCGAGACGTACTTATTCTTGCAGATAGGGCACTGAGCTTGAGAGGGGTCTTCTGAGAGTCATTCAAACAAAATATATAAATGTTGATGGATATTTCTTTGGCCGTGCTCTTTCTCATCCTGCCACTGTCGGATGTCAAAGAGAAGCTCCAAGTGCTCCACTGCGAGATGAAACTTGTGGTGTGAGTCATCGACAAAACTATCATTTCCTTCTTTAAAATCAATATCACATGTGTCTTCAACATCGTTGTTTCCTTTGTCATCACTGTCATTTCCTTTGTCAGCACCATCATTGCCTCCATCAGCACCAACCTCGCTTGTATCTTCCCCATCTTTTCATAATTTCCAACTTGGGGGGATCTCCTCCTCCATAATGTAGCCCCCTTCCCACCAGCATGGTTGAAAGTCTCAGGAGGTGGAGGGGCTGAGAGTCATAGGGGAATTATGAAAATGGACAAGGCTTGGGCTAGGCTGATAAGGTATCTCGACTTCTTCCACCTTCATGCCCGAATGATTAGGTGAAAGATGGGCTTCCTCCTTGAATATGTTGGGGAGAGACGAAGAGAGTTGGGATGGATGAGGAGAAATCTCAGTCGGGGATGGGGTTTCAGATTTGGGAATGCGTAGAGGAAGAGGAGCTTGAGTCTGGGTAGAGGTGGGTAGGTTTTCCTCTTTTGGAATTCACATGGTGGATTGATCTTTGTTGGAGGGTCTGCGGGGTTGGCTAAAATGAGCTATCAAAGCTCTCTCAGAAGTTGTGATTCGATTATCCCGAGTGAAGGCATTTTTGTTGCTGGTGGAATGCCTTGGATAGACCCTGTCTCTAGGCATGGTGGGAACCAGGGAGTGAGAGAAATGCTGGTCTGAGGAAGTGCACAGGTCAACTGGGAGGTGAGTGAAGAGGCTAGAAGTGCCAAGAATCACAAAGGAGAGGTGAAAGTTAGCAAACATCTGGAGAGAACAGGTTCCTTGGTCATTGTTTAAGCTGATGAGAACCATTGAATTCCCTCCCATCGCCATTGAGGGCTGACGGGACTGGTATAAGCCTCTAGTACCAGTGGCCTGGCTATAGCGCTCCTTCATGGGCTTTTGCAAGCGCACTGAATTAATATCCCCTATCTTGTATTCCACAGGGAATTAATATCATCGGGGGTGGCAGCTTGGGGTAATAACTATCCCCACCAGCTGCTCCTACCACCTATCTCCCCTCTCTCGCCACTTTTCACCCCATCCGGGTGAGGGTAGTTTCTTTGATCCAACTCCTGGCATTGGGTCCAAATTGTTGAGCTCTGGGACTTTCCATGTATCGTGAGGGTGATTTATTGAGTGAGGTCCACCCCAACATTGGCAAGTTTGTCGGTCACTTTGTTTGCTTCTCTCTTCACGTGAGAGGTGATGATAGTTAGAGAGGGTCTTAGTATGGCTTGAAATATGTATAGAGGGATCAGTAGGCGCTACCTTGGGGTGATTTTTTCCAGACTTCTGCCATTGATGACTTTGAAAGCTAGCTCAATTATAAATTTCGAGTCTCCCTCGATGATGAGATAGGTGAGATTGTAGTCTAGGGATAGTTTTACTCCTCTGATCATAGCCCAAATATTCGTCGAATTGTTGGTATCATGTCCCAGGTTTTCTACAGTTATGCTATGTATTCTTCCAAGGCTTTCCCTTATTACAGCACCCACCCGGGAGGGGCCCAGATTGTCTTTTGAGGCTCCATCGAAGTTGATTTTGTGGAAGCGGGGAGGGAAGGGGCGACCAGATTGAGGGACTTGTCAGGAGGGAAGAGGGGGGAGGAGGGGGGGTTGAAAAGGTTGAAGAGAGATTGAGGCCCCAGGAGTTAAGAATTAGGATTTCTTCTGGGTCAGCGGGATGGTCATCTTTAGTCCAAGGTTGGAGCTAGAGGGTCTCTTGAAGGTTCAAGAGGATGGTGKACCAAAGGCAATCRGGGGAGGACRKTTTTGAGTGAAAGATTCGCCTGCTACATTCTTTCCAAAGTTGGTAGACTATGAAGCCTGGTAGGAGTTGGAAAATTCTATTGAGRAATTTTCATTTGTAGGGTCCTAGTCCCCAATWTTTTATTGTATTTGTGATACTGCTCTGATATCGATTAGTTTTCCACATATACCAAATTGCATGATCCCAAATATCATCAACAATGGCACGGCTATTRAGAAGGTGTTCCATGGTCTCCTCATTTTTATTGCATAGAAGGAAGATCGAGGGGCCAATAAAACCTCATTTTCTGAGATTATCCCAGGTTAGGATCTTGTTCTATAAGAGGAGCTAGAGGAAAGTGGAAATTTTTAGCCAAAATTTTGACTTTTAGACTGTAGTCCAGATGGGATCCTTTGGTATGGATTGCAAACCCTCCTGTAGAGCGTATCCTTCTTTAAGAGTAAAGTTGTCGTTGGGTCAGTTCCCCCATCTGATTATGTCTAGGTCATTACTGACTCGAATTCTTCTAGGAGGGAGCACCTGAGTCCAGTTCTGCAAGTTGTAGTCATCTGTTAACTGAAGGTTCTGAGGCGTGGACTTCTAGGTTCTCCAAGAATGATTGTTTGGATTGTTTACCCACATGTAAGCTACTTTAGTTGTGGTGAGATTTTGTATGTGGTTTTCATAATGTCGCAATGTTTCATCTGATTGAAGGGGTGGCAATTGTTTCCAGGCATCAGTCCAGAACCTGTCATTTTGACCATTGTTGATTTCCCAGAAGGCATGCTCCTGGATTAGTGGTGTGTTCTGCTAGGTTTCATTCCAAATGTTGGAGCCTTGAGTTTTTTCTTGCATTTGGATCCAGTTGGATTGTTGTATGTCTAGTGCGTATTTGTATTTCCAAATTTGGGCCCATATTTCTATAGGATTTTTTATCGATATCCACTAGATCTTTGCCCCCATAGTGTTATTGAGCTTGCCAAGGTCCCCGAGGCCAAGACCCCCTAGGGATTTGGGTTTGCAGACTTTTTCTCAGCTGACTAGAGCCCATTTCTTGTCTGGGTTATGGCCATGCCAAAGGAAAGTTCTCTGAAGATTCTATATTTTCTTTATGACTGATTGGGGGGCCGCAAGTGCGGAGAAAAGATAAGGGAGTATGGCTTGGAGAACTGATTTGAGGAGAGTGATCTTGGCTAGGAGATTGAGAGAGAGAAAGGTCCAACTGTTGAGACGATTGGAGATGGAGAGAAGGAGAGAGTCCCAAGAATGATTTTGGGCTATCGAGTCAGACAAGGGAAGGCCTAGGTAGTGAGTTGGTAGGGAGAAGACCGATATGGAGAATAGCTGAGAAACATGTTGTTGGACGACTTTCGGGGTGTTGAAGAAGAAAAGTTGTGATTTTGCAAGGTTGAAGGAGGTGCCAGTAGCTTCACTGAAGTCGGAGAGGATGGAATTGAACTTGTTGGCTTCTTGCACCATGGGGGTGTTCATGAGCATGGTTTCATCTACAAATTGACTGTGGGACGCTATGGGATGTATCCCATAAAGGGGGAGGCCTTTCAAAGAGCCATTTTCTATGGAGGTTTTTATGTAACATCCCAAGTCCTCTTCCATTATTACAAAGAGAAAAGGGGAGAGAGGGTCCCCTTTCCTTATTCCTTGGGAGGGGGAGAAGGGTTGGTAGGGGGATCTATTCACAAGGATTGAAAAGGAGGTGGAGGAGATGAGGTTTAAGATCCAGTCAATCCATTTGGGGAAGAATCCAAAAGCAATAAGGAATTCTTTAATATAGTGCCAGCTTAATTTGTCAAAGGCTAAATGGAGAGGTCAATCTTGAGGAGCATACCTATATTACATGTTCTTTTGAGCGAGTGGATGATCTCATGAACCAAAATGACACTATCCATTATTTGTCTTCCTTCAACATAGCCCGAATGATCCTTAGAGATGATGAAATTAAGTCTAAGAGCTATTACTTTCCAGATAATTTTGTAGATCACATTGCAGAGTGCTATGGGTCTGAAATTTTTCAGATTGGTGACACTCTCCTCTTTAGGTATCAGGGTGAGGAAGGTGGTGGCATTAAGGTCTAGGAGGACTTTTCCAGATCTACATGATTCCTCCACCAATTGTCAGACTTTCTCTCTTAGAATGGGCCAACAAGAGTGAAAGAAGTTCATTGTGAAGCCATCAGGACTAGGAGCCTTGCCTATGGGTAACTGTTGTATGGCTAGATCCACTTCATCTTGACTGATGGGGGTCATGAGGGCTTCATTTTTCTCCGGAGTGATGAGTGTTGGAATGTTGGTTATCACTCACCCAATAGCCTCAGCTCAGTTCACTGGTGCTTCTGAGAGGAGATCTTGATAATAATTAGTGAGCTCTTGGGTGATGTCCTGGTGACTGAGAAGGGTGCTTCCCTGAGCATCTTCTATATTGGTTATGTGATTGATGAAGCACCTGTCGATCATCAAACAGTGGAAGAATTTTTTGTTTTTTCCCCCTCTTTTAGCCATTGAATTCTGGATTTTTGTCTCTAAAGAATTTCTTCCTGATTTAATCTCTCTTCCAATTGTTGTATGATTTGTTGCTCCTCCTACTGTTGATTCAAGGTGAGTCCAGTTTGTATGGCCGTCTATTGAAGGGCTTCAAGTTTTTGTTCCAGGAGTTTTCTTTGATGAAAAATATTTCCAAAGACTTCTTTGTTTCACTTCCGCACTTGCTTCTTGAAGTGTTTAAGATTTTGCTGGAAGCAATACATCTTCGTTCCCTGCTAGATCTCAGTTTTGTCCCACCAATGTTGTGCCAAGATCTGGAAGCCTGGATGTGAAATCCAAAACTTTTCGAATCTGAAGGGTTTGAGCTTGGGGGAGGCCATCGTGTCGACCCATGGATGAACATGCCAATGATCAGAGCCCGGTTTAGGTAGGATTGTGGACTCGATTAATGGGCCTTCCAAGTTAAGGGTCTCTGAAATAAGAAAGCGATCGAGCCTATAGGTGATTTGTTGGGGTCCTGTTCACTTGTTCATCCAGGTGAAGGTTCCATTACCATTTTCAATGTCTACGAGTTTGTGAAGATTCAGGAGTTCCTGAAATTTTTCGTTGTCTTGTTCCAGTCCTTTCTTCCCACCTCCTTTTTCCTCCAAAGTGAGGATCATGTTCAAGTCTCCACCCAATATCCATGTCTAGAAATTTATGATATTATCAATAAATGTTTTTAAAAATTAATTTTAAAAGTAATGTCAAGATTATAACTTGAGTATTCTTGAATTTATTATATTGAAATGTGTACTCTATAATCTGTAATCTATATGACTAATATGTATTATGTCAAAAAAAAAATGACTAATATATAAAAAATTACCAAATATATATAATTAAAATTATATATAATGAAAATTGAAAATATATATTACATTTGATAAAGATAATTACAATTATAAAATATATTTATATTTAAATTTACAAATAGATATAAAAGAAATTGTAAGATTTTATAAATGTTGATTTACTATAAATATTTTTAAAAAACTAAAATTAAGAGACAATAATAATAATAATATTTAAAAATATTATTGATCATAGGAATACTATTATTGATATATTTAATATTCCTTCAAGGCTTGTAATTAGTAAATTTAATATGATATATTTGAGATAGCGCACAAAAAGTAATTAGATGCACTTAGAACCATGTGTAATGGCATGACAACCATAACACCGATGGCCCACCTGAAGGGAATACGATTGTTCATGCATGAATAATGAAGATAACATAGATGTATAGTGGGGAGCTCCATCACTAAGAGATGGCAGCGGATGGCATAATACAAAATGGTTATGGTCTAGGTTAGAAGATGAAGGTTCTATACAGGTAATGTGTGAATGGAAGGAGATGTGAGTACCATGACATCAATGTTGAACATGTAAATATTGACTAACGTGTAGTACCACGAAGAGCTACACGAAGAGATAGTGGAGCAAGGTGGCTTGTAGGGTTTTAAGGAACATGGTAGAAAATGGACTACAAATTGTGTAGACTTCTCAATACACCTTCTACAATAATGATAATTGGGTAATTCTTTTGAAATATGCATCATCTCTGAATTTCTTGTTTTCCTCTACGTTTGTCATTTCTACATTTATATTGGGGGGCCTCCATTCAAATTCTGTGATGTGGGTCATGTTGCACACCCAATTTCAACTCCTTTATTGAAGGTGAATCACCAAGTCTATGATAATGTCTGCATAATTATGCATGCCATTGGTGGATGCTAGGGAGAGGATGAAAACCTGTAAGATTGGGTGAACATTTGATCCATATTGAAATTGTGTGGAATCATACGATGGTGCAGGGGTTACAGTGTTGTAAAATATCTATGGTGGGAACAAGATTTGTCGGGAATCTACATTTTATTGGTCGTAGAGGAATTCAAGTGGTAGAAATTTTTGATTAATTACATAGGAAAAGGGGCAAATAGGATGGGATAATCATCAAACTCTAAATATTTCAAACCAATGAGACTGAGGTATAGAAGGAAATATAAGGAATTTCCACATGCCAAGGGAAAATAAAAACTTGGTTTGAGTGAACGAGGAGAAGAGAAGAACACACAACTAGCACAAAAATGATGCTATGAGGATACTCCTCATAAAGTCCAACTAGAGGTAAAGGATTGCATCGATATAAAAAAGAAAAATTAGACTCAAACCTCCAACCAGTCAATTGAATATCAATTCCATAGTTGGGTGGTGGACATGAGATTCTATTGATTGCAAGACACAAAGGTATTCAGAGAAAAAAGAATTTTACTAGATGGAAAATATGTTGGTTTCTACTACATTAGAACAACATGAAATTCAACAAGGTTTGGGAGAGGATGTTATATTTAGAGGAAAAATTCATTGTGTTATGTTTACTAATGTTTATTCTAAGTTTCAAGGTTACTACACAAGATAAAAAAGTATAGGAGGGAAAAATGGAGGCTAGATAATTCTTAGACTTATTTGGAAATAGGTTTAACCCAACAATTATTGAGGAAAATGATAAGAAAAGGAAGAGGGCCACCCCATCCTGTCGATAGAAGCCCATCTAAACCTAGTCCACCCTACCTATTTTACCTTCTTATTTTGTTATGTTTAATGTTCTCCCTAGGAGATACTATAGCATGATTAGTTGTTCGTTTTTCATAATTCTATATGACTCTATGACAATTTCAATGATTCAAAAAAATGTATAGCAAGTTGGTATGAAGGTTAGTATGTATATTACGATGTTACCAATATCATACACTATACATTTTGAATAATATGACAAGGAATATGATCTTCAATATTATTTTTGATGAATTACAAACTACTATGATATTAACTTTTTGATATGATTTTTACCACATAAGCAAACCAACTGGAATTTTTTTTTTAAGTAATTAAGTACACATAAAGCCATGTATCATGGTTGGAATGTTAATAAACTAAATCTAAAAAAAATGACTTTTATAAAAATGAAATATTTAAAAGTAGCAATTTGGTAGCCTAAAACGATAGACATGGTAGAAATGATAATAAGAGAATCTATGTCCATCATCTCAACTCTCGATATAAACCATAGAGCTCCAAACCATTCCTCATGTTTTGAATTATAAAAAATGTTTGATCTCTTAAAATGATTTTTATAGTTGACACATCTRARAATTACACATTTTTCATACCATATAATTCTTTGTAGAATATATATCTYCCAAAAATAACATATAAAAAGAGAAAAATTAAAWTTAWAAAATAACATATCATAATAATAAAAAACTAAAAGACATAATAATAAAAAACTAAAAGACATATTTGTAACAAAAATAATGACATAAATTCACAAAAATCAACACAAATTTATTTTWACTTCAAATTGAYMGATTTAAAAAAWTATCAAATTTATCTATCTAAATAAATATTAAATAWYKTTTTTYATATTTATTATAATTAGTTAAAATTTACTTTAAAAAWTGATARAAACTCTCCATAATGATTGTTACAAAAACAAATTAAGTTATATTTTATATAAAATTGAAAAGAATATTATTAAAATCATTGTAATCTAAAMATTTTATTAATTGGATTTTTTTGGGACCATTTAAAATAAWGGAAAAWARTTAAGTTATATTTTGTATAAAATTAAAAARWATATTATTAAAATCATTGTAATCTAAACATTTTATTGATTAGATTTTTTGGGACCACTTAAAATAATGGAAAGGGAAATTGACATTTTCAACATAAAATTTAGTATGAATAATTTTAAACTAATAAAATAAATAATGATTTCAACAATTCAAAATTTTAATGATGATAAAAGGAAAAAGAGCATAATCATATACTTTTTATTTCAATTTTCAAATACATATGATAATACATAATGTTGACCAATTCCAAAACTCAATATTACTATAAAAAAATTTGTCATTTTTATGATACAATAAATGTATGGAGAAAGATAATAACTTTCTTTAAAATGTCCTATGCCACAATAAATCTCAATTTCAAATAATACAAGCCTATATAAACACTTAAGTAAATAAAGTTATGGGTATCATTTTTAAAAGTGTAAACAAAATTTATTAATCTCTTATTATTATTTTTCCTTAACATTTGATAAACTAAAGCTTGTCTTAGTGGACCACTAATTATCATGATCATGGTTATTACATGCTAATTTAATTTGTTACATTTTTCTTCTTACAAATCATTTTGTGAAATGATATTGTGCATATAAGCAATTTTGATTTTTCCAACCTTGAGAAATATTATTTGAAATTAATGATTTTTTAAACTTTTTATGGTAAAAAGATACGGGGAAAAGATTTCCTAGATCTCATTGTTTTTTTTAATGTGTTAACAAGTTAAAACTAATACCTATTTTATAATAAAAATATATGGAGAAAATCTTTCCTAGATTTTATTGGTTTTTATGTGTTAACAAATTAAAACTAGTATTGTGCATAACATATTGCAAGAAAACCTATTTTCATTTTGCATATAATTTATCAAAAGGATTAAATATTCTTTTATCAGAATCATTGTTTTTTATTTTTTTATTTATGTAGGTTTTGTGCATCAAATAGTTTTACTAAAGAGAAAATGATAGTTCATATTTTAGAATTGTTTATTTCATTCTTTAAAATAGTTATAATAAATATATAGTTTTTTATTTTTTATATTGGGTTAATAATTGCTTCATAATATTTCAATATTTTGATTCTTTTAATGATATCCATATTTTGTCTATTTGTTTTCCTTATGTTTACTCTTCAATAACTTAATAATCAATATATTATATCACCCTAAAAATTTTAAATAATTTTAATTGAACTTAGAAAAAAATATATATTGTTCATATTGTATCCATATAGATTAGATACTTATCATAATATCATAATATTGCTCCCAACCATGACAAGATTAATATTAAATAAATAAAAAATAATAAAATGTATTTCTGCTAATCTTATACTAGAAAATGTGTGGAATAGAACTTTCTTTTACTTTCATAAATAAAATATGGTATGTCCTAAACTCTTTTAAATAGTTGTAATATTCTTTTAATAATATCCATATTTTGTCAATTTTTTTCATGTTTATTCTGCAATAACATAATAATCAATATATTTATGCCACTTATAAAATCTTAAATAACTTTAATTGAACTTTAAAAAAATTATATTCTTCATATCGTATCCATCCATATACATTAAATACTTATCATAATATTATAGTATTTCTCCCGAGCATGACAAGGTTAACATCTAACAAAAAAGTATTAATCAAATGTATTTGTGCTAATCTTTAAGTGGCAAATGTGTGGAAGAGAACTTCTTTTATTTTCATAAATAAAATATTATCTATTTTAAACTGTTTTTAAGAGTAAATTATTTTTTCAATCCTTTCTTCAACATCATATATTTAATAAAAAGTTAGGATATTTATGTGAAATTCTCTATCATCATGTAAGAAATCGAATAGTCAATATTCTTGGAATTATTGTAACTTTTATCTTATTAAAATTTACTAAGAATAATCTTTAAAAAATTTCAATGGTTTGTTAAATTTAAGAATAAAATGAAAAACATAATTATAAAAAATGGAATAGTCAATATTCTTGGAATAGATTGTAACTTTTATGTTATTAAAATTTACTAAAAATAATCTTTAGAAATTCTCAATGGTTTGTCAAATTCAAGAATAAAATGAGAAATATAATTCATAAGAATAGAAGTCTTGATTACTATTGAAGAATAATAATACCAACCCAACATAAAGTAGACGTACGACCAAAAATTCAAAAAAAATGATAAGGCCTGATGGCTATAAAAATTCCAACCCAACAAAAAGCAGACGACCAAAAATTCAAAAAAGCTAAAGCTGGATATACGTTCTTGCTTTTATGTATATCTTATGGTATAGTTTTGTTTTTTTTTTCAAATGAGTTTTTGGAGACTGGGTCAGTTTCCTAGGGTGGCGGCCCGACCCTCCTCTCGCTTATGTAGACAATGCAAATTCGGGACCCCTGATCTCGTTTCCTATTTGGCAGATCAAGGGACACCCCTCCATCCCCTTTTGTAACATAATTTTATCAGTAATATAGAATCTCAACTCACTTACAAAAAAAAAACAGGGGCAAAGAAAAAACATGTATGTAATTGAGAATAACATGGGCAAATAAAAAGTTTATGATATTATCTTTTTTTTATAAATTAAAAAAAAAAGATAATTGTATTATCGCATTATGAGTGTACATTTGTATACCATTTGTCAACCCCCTATTCCGCCACATAAGGGAAACCAAAACAGGTGGCTCAAAACGATGGTGTGACCATAGTTGCATAGTTTCAATTTCCAAAAATTTGGAGCAGAAACTGAGAGATTTAGCAGGAGATTCTTTCCCTGTAACTAGCCTAGGGAAGACTTCTTCCAGATCCGCCATTTCTATGATGATTACAAAACTATAAAAATGATGAAAATGAGAATAGATAGGGGTGGGCTGCGTCAAGCTTTTAGGGAACCTGGAAATCCATAGACAGTGTAGGTCAAGACGTACTTCTTCTTGCAGATAGGGCACTGAGCTTGAGAGGGGTCTTCTGAGAGTCATTCAAACAAAATATATAAATGTTAATGGATATTTCTTTGGCCATGCTCCTGCTCATCCTGCCGCTGTCGGATGTCAAAGAGAAGCTCAAAGTGCTCCACTGCGAGATGAAACTTGTGGTGTGAGTCATCGGAAAAACTAGCATTTCCTTCTTTAACATCAATATCACATGTGTCTTCAACATCGTTGTTTCCTTTGTCATCACTGTCATTTCCTTTGTCAGCACCGTCATTGCCTCCATCAACACCAACCTCGCTTGTATGTTTCCCATCTTTTCATAATTTCCAACTTGGGGGGATCTCCTCCTCCATAATGGAGCCCCCTTCCCACCAGCATGGTTGAAAGACTCAGGAGGTGGAGGGGCTGAGAGTCATAGGGGAATTATGCAAATGGACAAGGCTTGCGATAGGCTGATAAGGTATCTCGACTTCTTCCACCTTCATGCCTGAATGCTTAGGTGAAAGAGGTGATTCCTCCTTGAATTTGTTGGGGAGAGACGAAGAGAGTTGGGATGGATGAGGAGAAATCTCAGTCGGCGATGGGGTTTCATATTTGGGAATGCGTAGAGGAAGAGGATCTTGAGTCTGGGTAGAGGTGGGTAGGTTTTCCTCTTTTGGAATACACATGGTGGATTGAGCTTTGTTGGAGGGTCTGCGGGTTCGCTGAATTGAGCTATCAAAGCTCTCTCAGAAGTTGTGAGTCGATTATCCCGAGTGAAGGCATTTTTGTTGCTGGTGGAATGCCTTGGATAGACCCTGTCTCTGGGCATGGTGGGAACCAGGCAGTGAGAGAAATGTTGGTCTGAGGAAGTGCACAGGTCAACCGGGAGGTGAGTGAAGAGGCTAGAAGGGCCAAGAATCACAAAGGAGAGGTGAAAGTTAGCAAACATCTGGAGAGAACAGGTTCCTTGGTCATTGTTTAAGCTGATGAGCACCATTGAAGTCCGTCCCATCGCCATTGAGGGCTGACGGGACTGGTATAAGCCTCTAGTACCAGTGGCCTGGCTATAGCGCTCCTTCATGGGCTTTCGCAAGCACACTGAATTAATATCCCCTATCTTGTATTCCACAGGGAATTAATATCATCGAGGGTGGCAGCTTGGGGTAATAACTCTCCCCACCAGCTGATCCTACCACCTATCTCCCCTCTCTCGCCACTTGTCACCCCATCCGGGTGAGGGTAGTCTCTTTGATCCAACTCCTGGCACTGGGTCCAAATTGTTGAGCTCTGGGACTTTCGATGTATCGTGAGGGTGATTTATTGAGTGAGGTCCACCCCAACATTGGCAAGTTTGTCGGTCACTTTGTTTGCTTCTCTCTTCACGTGAGAGGTGATGATAGTTAGAGAGGGTCTTAGTATGGCTTGAAATATGTATAGAGGGCTCAGTAGGTGCTACCTTGGGGTGATTTTTTCCAGACTTCTTCCATTGATGACTTTAAAAGCTAGCTCAATTATAAGTTTCGAGTCTCCCTCGATGATGAGATAGGTGAGATTGTGGTCTAGGGCTAGTTGTACTCCTCTGATCATAGCCCAAATATTCGTCGAATTGTTGGTATCATGTCCCAGGTTTTCTACAGTTATGCTATGTATTCTTCCAAGGCTGTCCCTTATTACTGCACCCACCCGGGAGGGGCCCAGATTGTCTTTTGAGGCTCCATCGAAGTTGATTTTGTGGAAGCGGTGAGGGAAGGGGTGACCAGATTGAGGGACTGGTCAGGAGGGAAGAGGGGGGAGGAGGGGGGGCTGAAAAG
>JZKD02S2264274.1:269339-283106 GCA_000966675.3 Picea glauca
ATGAAATACACACACACACATATATTCCCCACAAATATATCTTCATCATAGATTTTCACAAGCAATAAGATAACTAAGTCATTTATGACAAGTTCATTTGCCAAGATTCCACCAAGAACTCTTGACAATGTTTATTATAAAAAATAAGTATATAGAGTGATCAAAATGCTACTTTGCATGTGTTTCACTTAAAAAATAATTTTCACTTGAATTTATTTTAACTCAAAATGTTTATTATAAAAATATATATATATAAAGTGAGCAAACTATTTTTAAGCATTAGTTAAAAAATATTTTGGAGTTCAATTTATTTTAAGTAATAATATTCATTTTTAAAAATAAGTATGTATAGTGGACAAATTTGTATTTTCATATGTTTAATTAAAATGAAAATTGTTGATTCATGGATGTTGATGATATTTAAACCTCTTTGCATAGATAGATCTTGTGTACCTCAGCATTAGTAAACAAGTGAAATGTTGAATGAAGAGGTTACCATATGTGGGAATCAATCTAAAGTGTTTGCAATGAAAGCATATTGCATAGAGCATTGCAGAAATAAGAAAAAATATATAAAAACTTGAAGTGTTTAATGGGGAGGTTAGCATATACATGAATAAATACAAAGTGTTTGAAGATTAGGATGGGAGGGAACCAATGTAAAGTATATGCATATTTAAACTGTGAGAACCAAAGTGGGCAGAGTTCTCGACATAGGAGATAAATAGGAGATAAATAATGAAACTTTTTATAACTAAATGAAAATGTAACATAACTTTGATGTTGACAATGAATGTCACCCCCACAACCTGTAAAAGTTGACAATCAGCAAACATTAATACCAACTTCTTTTAACTTTTTAGACATTTCATTGCATTTACGTATATAGATATTTTAAAAAATAAGTATATAAAGTGAACAAAATAATTTTATACATATTCTTAACTAAAAGAATATGATTGAACATATGTTCAGAGATATATCCCTACATAGCCAACACATAGTCTAATTTGTACCCTTGTGCATATTATGCATATCACTCATCCCCCTACAATGAATTATTAATGACAATTTCATTTTCTAATATTCCACCACTAAAATAAGTGTATAAAGTAAACAAAATGCTTTTAAAAAAATATTCTCGATTAATGGTCATAATTTTAATTTTAATATTTATAAGAATTTTTTTGGTTGTGAAAAGAAAAGAGCTCTGCAGCTAGGGTTTAGGTACTGACAGCCGCAGCGGATTGTGCCCATAGGATGATGGCCCCGCAGGGGCTCACACATCTCCAGGAGGGAGCGTCGACTGGCGTCTCCTACAGCCGAGTCACGACCAATGAATATCCAACCGGGGTGAAGTGGCCAACCTTTGAAACGCCTCTAGATATGCGGGCACAGCTACTAGTCGAAGGGACATTCAAGGATCGATACATGGATATAGATCCATCAAAGGAAAATGTCTCTGCAAGCGCCTCAACCCCTTGGATCCCCGGTAAGTGCATTCCACAAGTACCATAGGCCCCAAAATATGTCATAAGCTCACCCCGTATAGAGGAGTAGAAACAATACATGCAAGATAATGCCCTGGTAGGAAAGTTTCTAGGGCTATGGCCCTCAGAGCGTGATTTGGTCAAATGGATACAATACTGGTGGAGAACAAAAGGCCACTACGATCTACAACTGGGATCGAAGGGATTCTTCATGATCATCCTCCACAACCTAGAAGATAGAAACCGTATATTTGATGGAGGGCCTTATTTTTACAACTCGGCGAGACTCTTCTTGAGATTCTGGACAGAAAAGTTCAGCCCCAAAAAGGAGGACTTCACCCATGTGCCGGTTTGGATCAGGCTGTATTCTCTTCCCCAGGAATTCTGGTTGGAAGAAGTCCTCGCAGGCATAGGAAACACCATTGGCATTTATGTTAAGTCCTCCGAAGAAACTAAGCAGAGATGATACACGTCATATGAACGAATCTGTGTTTATCTGAACATAGCCAAGCCACTTCCGGGGTCAATTACGCTAGAGTATCATGATGAGGATTGGGCTCAAACCATCGACTATGAACACATTCCCTTTCGATGTAGTAAATGCCACGAGCATGGGCATCTCTTCAGGGAATGCCCTCTCAACGTGACTCACAAGGAAGGGAACCCAGAAAGTGGCAAGGACAAGGAAGGATTCATGCAACAGGTAGGGCGAAGACGACTGGGCAACAGAAAGCAACCGGCCCAGGTAAGTAAAGATCTTTCCACCAGCAATAAGTTTGCAATTTTACAAGATCACCCAGAAAATCTTACAAACCCAACACACATGAATCCACCACCCCCGCAAACTGTACCCCAGAGCAAGGTCCTAGAGGCTGAACAACCCACAAAGGTTAAGGATTCCGACCCTCCCCCCATGGGCCCGATGCGGGATCCGCTTGAACTACAGGAGATAGACGATGGGGATGAGGAAATGGAGGTGGAAGAACAAGACCTAGCTGGGGTGGATCTGGATCACCTTGAGAATGCCTATAGACATCAAAAACTTTATACTATACCCAGGGATCAACTAAGGAAGGTGCACAAAGTTTTTCTCAACTCCTCCGCGGGCTCCTCAGCCCGATCCGGCAAAGCCCTGTGCATCTAGGGTAGTCAGACAAAAAACCCAAATAAAGCTCAAAAGGACGAAAAGAAACGGGGAAGGAAATCTACAAACAAGCTCATACAGAAAATTGGGAACTCTATGGTAAATTCAGGGCAAATTCACTTGATCTCGGACAGCTTCCCCCCTCTCCCCCCCCCTCAGTCATCATGAATATCATATCTTGGAACATCAGAGGCCTCAACAGACATAGCAAGAAGAAATTGCTACGAGATCTGATCCTAGCGGAAGCACCAGATGTTGTGTTGTTACAGGAAACAAAATGCACCTAAGAAGACTTAGATCGACTAATCCCCTATTACTGGAAGCAAGGAGGAGCAGTCTCAATTGATGTCGCAGGAACGACTAGAGGATTGGCTATCCTCTGGAACACCAACACTGTCCTGTTGGAAAAATTTTGTACTACCGTGTGGTCTATAACGACAGATTATAGGCTCATTGTCTCTAACAAGCCAGGACATCTAACTAGCATCTATGGACTGGCCACTCCAAGAGACAAACAATATTTCCTTAGAAGCCTAAGTTACTTGTCCAGCCTCACACAATACCACAGATGGATAGTGGGAGGCGATTTTAATATCATCCACAGCCTGGAGGAGAAAAAAGGAGGATCGCGACGACTGGATCGAGACTCTAGCGACTTCAACAGCTTAATAGATGACCTTTGGCTAATTGACTTAGAGGCCAATAATGGAATTCACACTTGGTCCAACAGAAGAACTAGACTGCACCAGATCGCTTGCAAACTAGATCGCTTCCTTGTATCAAAGCCATTCATGATGGATGGTATTGCAATGGAATCTATTATCTTAAATCGCACTGGATCAGACCATTGGCCCATACAATTATGGTTGGATGTCCCAGCCACTCCTGGAAAGAAACCCTTCCATTTTGAACAATTTTGGCTAGATCATCCAGATTTCCAAGAAAATATTCAGGGCTGGTGGAAGGAGGCAGAAATCTCCCACAGATCTAAAATGTATAGGTTCCAGCAAAATCTGAAGAATCTCAAACAAACGCTTAAGCTCTGGAACAAGCACACTTTCGACAACATCTTTGACTCACAAAAATAGCTAACAGAGCAAATGGAAGAGATTCAATGCAGAATCAGATAGCAGGGACTAACAGATGAGCTCAAACTCCAGGAGCTCAGAGTGAATCAACAGATTGCAGAAAGAAAAATACAGGAAGAGATATTGTGGAAACAAAAGTCGCGTATACAATGGCTTAGGGAAGGGGAACACAACACTAAATTCTTCCACCGAACTACTATCCAGAGAAGTAAATCTAATAATATCACACATCTCATCTCAGAGGAGGGGGAGACTCTTCACTCCCATGCCGATCTGAAAACAAATTTGGTTGAATACTTCCAAGACCTTCTCATTGAGACCAACCCAGACAGACATGAAGCAATCAATAAGATTACAAGGCATGTGCCTACCCTTGTGACCCAGGAACAAAATGTATCCCTCCTCAGACCCTTCACCATCGAGAAAGTAGATCAAGAGCTCTAGGATATCCCTAAGTGCAAGGTCCCGAGCCCAGATGGATTCACCAGCGACTTCTTCCACTATTGTTGGCCGATGATTCGAACAAAAGTATGGGAAATCCTGGAAGACTCAAGGATCACGGGAAAGGTCCTCTGGGCTTTCAATGCCACTTTTCTTACCCTAATCCCCAAAGAGGGGCAAGCACATAGACCCAAGCAATACATGCCTATAGCCCTCTGCAACGTCATCTACAAACTCCTCACAAAAGTCATTGCCCGAAGACTCAAGCCGATCCTACCAACAATCATATCCCCAGAGCAATTGGGGTATGTCGAGGGCAGGCAAATTCTCTATAGCATCATTTTGGTGCATGAGGTAATTTACTCCTTGCAGAAAACCAAAACCCCAGGGATGCTTCTAAAGCTGGACATATCAAAAGCCTTTGATAAGCTCAGCTGGGAGTATATGAAAGCAATGCTTATCGCTTTTGGCTTCGATCAAAACTGGGTTACTTGGATTTTAAATCTAACCTCCTCGGCCTTCTTTTCCCTTCTCATCAATGGTGTACCCTCGAAACCCTTCTCCCCCTCAAGAGGGATTAGACAGGGAGACCCCCTGTCTCCTTTCCTCTTCATCATCATGGATGAAGGACTTAGTATAACTATCCACGCAGCTTTGGAAAACAACCTTTTGACAGGTTTACCCCTGCACGGCATCTCCCTACCTATATCTCATAGTAAATTCATGGATGACACCCTCTTGATGGGCAGCTCGACTGCACGAGAAGCCAACTCGCTCAAGGAGATTCTCCAAACCTTTTATGATGCTTCAGGTCTGGAATGCAACAAGGATAAGTCCCAAATCTTCCTTTTCAATATGCCCCCTCCGATCCAGTGTCACATCTCAGAGATCCTTGGTTTCAAAAGAAGCTCCCTTCTGTCCAAATATCTGGGCATACCCCTGATTGACAACGCCCTCCGGAACTCCTCCTGGGAGAACCTTCTTTCTTCCTTCTCCAAACAGCTCTCCTCCTGGACCTTTAGAGCTTTAAATATTCCCATCCATCTCATTCTTCTCAAATTCGTCCTTCAAGCCCTCCCGATCTATGCTTTTTCGGTGTTGGCATCCCTGAGATTTGTTCTCAACACCATCAAAAGATTGCAAAGAAACTTCCTTTGGCAAGGCCTTAACAAAGAGAAGAAGATAGCACTAGTCAGCTGGGAAAATATTTGTAGGCCCAAGGAATGGGGGGGAATGGGGATAAGAGATCCCTCTATAATGAACAAGGACCTTAGTGCCAAAATTTGGTGGCGCTGGTTAAAAAGCCCCACAGAACTTTGGGCTAAATTATGGAGGAAGAAATATTCCCCTAACACAACAGAGAATAGCCTAATTCGATGGAATGGGGATAACACGTGCTCCTTAATCTAGACAGTGGCCAAGCAGAATAGGCAGATCGTCACTCAACATACTTTCTGGGAGATAGGAAATGGGGAAACGACTTTGTTCTGGCAAGATTCCTGGCAATAATGGTCGGCCCTGAGTGTTGACGATTGGGCCTGTGACATTTGTACTCAAGCTACAGGCATGGGCCTAACAAAGGTAGCAGACTACTGGCAGAACAATCCCACTGGGGACACCTGTCACTATTGGCGCTTGGATATCGATCTGGCACCATTTCAAGAAGCGTTGACTAAACAGAAAATTCGTATACACGCTAGTGAAGACATACTTTGGTGGGGATACAGACCACAGGGCTCCTTCACCACGTAGGAAGCCTACCAAATTAAGACCAAGTCCGACCACCCCACAGACACAAAAATTTGGGGGGAAATCTGGAATCTTAAGCATTGGCCAAAAATAACCCTTTTTCTTTGGCTGGTCTCACATTCAAGCATTCTCACCTGGGACAATCTCCTGAAGAGGGGGTTTGTGGGACCCTCTATATGCATACTTTGTGGAGAGGCAGAGGAAACCTTGAATCATCTACTTAATACTTTCCCTTACACAGCTCAGGTCTGGGATCAAGTAGCGATAATCATGCGCACCTCGGACCGCCTCAGAGATAGTGTCATCGAAACTAATTTGAATTGGATGGATCAGGATTTTATCTCTACCTACCTCAACAGAGTTTGGAAGCTCTTACCTGGATTTGTCCTTTGAAAAACTTGGAAAGAAAGAAACAGGATAATTTTCAGAAATAAGTCTCACCCATGGAATCAGTGTTGGCGTCATTGCCAACACAACCTCTTGGAAACTCTCCATCTTAGACATTGGTCAGATGCAGACTTATCTTTCTCTCCCTCCGAGCTCCCCATCCTTCATCACTGGACTCCTCTTCCTTCCTCTCAAATGCCTACCTCCCCCTCTCCCAGCCCCCCTCTGAGTCGCCCTTCCCTTTGGTCTCCTCCCCCAAAGGATTTCTTCAAACTCAATTTTGAGGGAGCGTCTAAGGAAATCCTAGAGCTGCAGGCAATCGAGTGGTCTTCCGTAATCATCAAGGACACATTCTAGCCATAGGAGCAGGCCCCCTTGGGCACTCCACGAATAATGCAGCAGAGCTCTGGGGCCTTATCAAAGGTATGTAGATGGCCTCTCAGAATAATTATACAAAGATCATCGTCGAAGGGGACTCTCAGGTCATCATAGGCTTGCTGCGTAGAATCCTACATGGGGCCAACCCAGATAGCATCTCTCCAAGTTGAAGACTTTCACATGGATTGCATATCATTGCAGGTCTGCTACACCCTCATCAGGTGATCATCCCCACACACATTAGAAGGAAGGTGAATCAAGTTGCAGATGAATTGGATAATTTGGGCATTGATTGGAGAGGCCCAGACCTCCGATGTTATTCAACCCAGAATCCAGATCATCCTATCCTCCAGCAGTGTATTCGAAAAGCTGGCTTAGTAGATGTTTCCCCGGATTGGGTGCTAGTGGGTTCCTCATGGAAAAGGATGGGAGTAGACACAGTCCGATGCGACACGAAGCCACGTGATGGGCTCGTGCCGCAGGATGCCACCCTCCCGAGAGTTTAATTGGAATTTACGTCACGGTAATGGGGAATTAACGCCACCCATTGCACCTTCACATTTTGTTTAAATGGCTCGGATCGTCATTTTGGTTATCAATCCCTGTATGTGGTCTGCAGGGCTCCTCCCTTCGCAACACAGACTCGACCTGGCTCACCCCCTCCGGGCTGTTGTTGTCCCAGTTACTCTCCTGCACCTTTGTTTAATCATCGTCCAGACCAGTCCACCTGTGAGCATGAGGGAGCGACTAAGAGGAAGATCGAGGAGGGGCTCTCCCTGGAAGCCCCATCGAACCTCGGTCTCACCTTCATCTTAACCTTCCACCTGTTCATCCTCTTGCCCTCAGACTCCGTCCACCGTTGCCACCTTGCCACCTTCGCAGTGTATTCTTTTTAACTCCATGGCTATTATCCCACGAGTGTCGGCCTCGCTTCTGAGGGGCCCTCAGGACCCTCAGATGTAGCCCTCAACCCCAATGTCTATCCCTGGACCTTCGAGCAAGCTAAGCAACGAACCATCGACATATGGAGTGTCTAAACTAGCACGCCTCCACCCCACAGACCATCTTGATAGCGAGCACATCAGGGATCGACTGGTCATTCTGTATGACTTAGTTTTTGAGCTCAGGCAGGAGGTGGCAGACCTTCAGTATCGCCTGCAAGCCACAAAAGAAAACGTGGTGAGGTTTCTTCAAATCATCTCTTCTATGCACTCAGAGCTCTCATCGGACCCGATCGAGTCTGCTCCAGGGGAGGCACCTGATACTGCTACGGGTGCAGGCATGGATAGAATGCAGCGACCAGCAGAAGTGAAGCAGGAGAAGGCGGAGCGAAGAGGCCAAGTTGAGGACACTACGCATGATGAGGGAAAGGAAAAGCAATGGGACGATCAACCGACGTATATTGAAGAAGAACCGTGGACAGAGGACCTTCGAGTCACGTGGGCAGGCTATCTTCCAGGTGTTTAGCTCACTAGTGTTGTTTTTCAAGTTTTATAAGGCCCATAGTTTAGATGGCAGTCAGTTTGAACACTGTTTTTACTAGACTTATGACTTTCTTAGACATTTGAACTGGGTGGGCTGGCTGGACTGGTTTCCCCTCTGTTGGGGCAGTTCGGTAACTGCAGCCAGTATATTGCTGTATTTTGGTCCCTTTTATCAGCTTTAACAGGCTCTTAATATTACATATACTTCTTATTTACAAAAAAATAAATTAATTTTAATATTTTACTTATCGATTTTTCAAGTTGTGCACAACTTTTTTCTATGACCATATCTATCTAGTGTTCTATGCGCAAATATATTTTCTGTTGTGCACAACTTTTTGCTATGACCATATCTATGTAGTGTTCTTTTCACAAATATATTTTCTGCGCCTATGCACCCTCATTAGTAAAAAATAAAATGGTCAATGGGGAGCTTAGGATATGTGAAAATTAATGCAAATACTTTGTAATGAAAACATTGTGCATAAAAATTTCTAAAAAATAATAAAAAAGGTAAATTTCTCAATGTGGAATAAAACTTAGTAAAAAAGTGAAGTGTTCAATGTCGAAGTTAGCATTTGTAGGAAGTAATGCAAATAAGTGAAGTGTTAAATGTGGAGGTTAGTATATGTGATAATAAATGTAAAGTTTTTAGAGGCTAGGATGGATGGGAATCAATGCAAAATATCCACACATTTGAGTTCTGAGAAATAAAATGGATAGAGTTATTGGCACAAGAGATAAATAATGAATCTTATCATAACTAAATTAAAAGGTAATACAACCTTGATGTTGGCGCTGAATGTCTCCCCAACAACCTATAGAAGTTTATAATCAACAAACAATAATTTAAAAAGTATTATTAAACATATATAGCTTATGCATAGATATATCATCGGCACAGACATATCGTTTACACAGATATATGTTCTACATATTCCCACATGCATATCCACCACATATCCAACACTTTGTCTGACTTGAACCATTGTGTTCATAAACAATATCACTCATCCTTTCACACTCCCACACTTCACAACTATGTAATTTCAATAGTTCCATAGCATGGGTTCTGGACAATGATGCAATTTACAAGATAACTGACTTATTTATGAAAATTTAATTTCCTCAAATTCCACAACTAACTCTTGATACTTGGTTGAATTCTTTTAAGTAATAATGTTTATTTTAAAAAATAAGTATATAAGTGAAAAAAATTATTTTATGCATATGTTCAACTTAAAAAGTATGTTAGTTTGATGGATGCTAACATTTAATGCCTCCCTAACAAATTGTAAAATTACATAATCAACAAACATTAATTTAAAATATAATTTTAAACATATATATCTTATGCATAGATATTTCTTCAACAGAGACATATCGTCCATGCATATATATCTTACAGACATCCGCATACACATATGCCCCACACAACCAACTATTACTATAATTTCAACCCTTGTGTAGAAAATTCATATCATTCATCCTCCCACATTATCGTACTTTACAACTCCGTACTTCCAATAGTTTTATAGCACACATTCTGAGGATCAATGCAATTTTCATGATAATTGACTAATTCATGGAAATTTCATTTTCTATGTTTCCACCACTAATTATCGATACTTAGTTGAATTCATTTTAAGTAGAAGTGTTTAATACACAAAATAAGTATATAAAGTAAACAAATTTATTTTATGCATATGTTTTACTTAAAAAAATGTGAGTTTCATTGATGTAGGCATTGAATGTCCTTGTAACAACCTGTAAATGTTGATAATAAACAAACATTAACTTAAAAATATTGTTAAACATATATATCTTCCGCATAGATATATCCTTGGCATAGACATATCATATGCAAAGATATATCCTCTGAAAGTCCGCACATGTATATCACTCATCCTCCCACACTCTGACACTTCACAATTTCGTACTTCCAATAATTATATAGCACAAAATCTCAGCAACAATGTAATTTGTATGATAGTTGATTGATTTATGGACATTTGATTTTCTAAGTTTTGAACATTAATTCTTGATACTTAGTTGAAGTTATTTTAAGTAACAATATTATAAAAATAAGTATATAAAGTGAAAAAATTATTTTATGCATATGTTTAACTTAAAAATTATATTAGTTTCATTGATGTTGTCATTTAATGTCGCCCTAACAACCTGTAAAAATTGATAATCAACAAACATTAACTTAAAAAATATTGTTAGACATATATATCTTTCACACAGATATATCTTTGATTCATACATATCGTCTGCATAGATATATCTTTTGGGATTATGCACAAGAATATTCCTTGCACATCCAACACGTAGTCTAATTTAAACCCTTGTAAAAATAATTTATATCACTCATCCTCCTTCACTCCCAAACCTTGAAAATTTATACTTCCAATAGTTCCATGGTACAGATTCTAATGAACAATGTAATTTGCATGATAACTCACTAATTTATGGAAATTTAATTTTCTATGTTTCCACCAATACTTCTCAATACTTAGTTGAATTTTATTTTAAGTAACAATGTTTATTATAAGAAATAAATATATAATGTGAACAAAATGTTTTTACACATATTTATGACATAAAAAAATTGTTCAATTGAATTTATTTTATGTAACAATGTTTACTCTAAAACAAAAGTAAAAACATCTCGCATAGAACTTAGTAAAAGTAAGTATGGAAAAGTACATATACTGATGAAGTAATGTAACATTTGTCGAAGTTGTGATGTTGGGGCAGCAATGTAAAGTATGTGGATGCAAGGATGTGTGGGAAATAATGTAAAATATGCACAAGTTAGGTTTTGTGGAAAGAAAATAGAGTAGAGTTCCCCACACAATTGATGTTCCTTATACACAACATTGAAATTGACAATACGATAGCACAAACTAGTTACCTATACACCTACTTATTTAACTAAATTTCAACGAAGAATATCTGCACACAATTGAATAGATGAAGGAAAGTGCAAAAGTAGAGAAATTGTGAAACAACAAACTTAAAAAGACAACTACTTCTGTAAACTTAAAGAATGGAAAATAAAATAGTGTACAGGGAAAGGGTTTATTTAATGGCCAATGCTCAATGAGCATTGATAATTTTAAACTAGTGTTCAAAAGAAGATGAATGGGATAAATCCTGTTGTATTTTTTAAAACCAATAAATCACAAAGGATATTTTTTCATCATAGTTATAATTAAAACAAAACATGACAATCGAGTAGGTTTCTTAAGTAAACATATACAAGGAAATAAAGGTCCAATAAAGGATCAAGAAATATTTTGTTGAGTTTTCACAATATGATACAAAATTTACAAATCATAACATATAGGTCAAAATATCATTTCATAGGCTGAAAGGCAATGAATACATATGCACAGAACATGATATTTGATTGAAAAATTATAAACAATGAACCGAACCATGAAAAAATTGTTTGAAACTAAAAGTCTTGAAATTAAGTAGCAATGTATGCCAAAACAGTACCTTGGCAAGGTAAAGCAAATATAAAATTGTCTTTTCAATAATCTCTATAAATGCCAAAATAGTTTTTTGGAAAGCTCAAAAATATACAATTGTATTTAAAATAAGGTATGTAAAAAGTGAAGATGTTTGTCCAAACATACTGGGATTGGGGCTCTTGTGGACCATAAGATAGAACAATTACCTAGAATGAAGAAACAAAATATATTCAAAAAGGGGTATTAGGTTTTGAAAAAAGATAGAACAAACAATTTTGATGTATTCCCAAGTGAGGAAATAAAAGAAGAGAAAAAGAAGATCCAATGCTTACTTAAGTACTTTCCAAGAAGTAAATTTTCTACCATCTTTGGTGGGCATTCCAGTTTAACAATATGTTCCAAGGAATTATTGACCCAATGATCAATATACTCTTCGATTGGCGAGATGGTTATTTGTTTCTTAACTCAAAGAGATAAAACATTCTTCTCTACTTCTATTCATTCCAGCTAGACTTGGTATATGAATGAGAAGTTCTCTCCATTGTCATTAACAAATGTAACATGTAGTTTTCAGCATCAAGGCCACATTCACCCAGAGTGAGGGTGTAGCTTTTGAGGATGTTTAGGGATCGACTTGCCCCATCTAGGGAGAATTATTAGATTTCCATCCAACCCATTTGAGAGGAAGGAAAGGAAAATATTTTGTCTAGTTCCTCACCAAATTTCGACGAAGGAATCATTTGGGGCTCATTTTCCAGACTTGGGATTGCAACACTTTTGGCGGATATATTCAGGGTTCCCGACCGAGCAACAAGCCATATTCAGGGAAACCCTTATGACTCATTTCCTAGTAGACCAAGGTGGTCATTTTGAGACACATTTCATCCAATTCTGACAGTGGAATCACTAGGACACATTTTTCTAGAGAAAGAAGGACGCATTCCCCCAGGGGGATCCATTCGAGGTCCAAAACCACTAGCAGAGGGGTCCAACAGTTACCAATATTGAGTACTAGAGCAGGGTGCATCATTTGGGAAAATTTCTAGGCCATTCTGAGAGGTATATCTCCCAGAGCGAACTTTACAGACTTCAAGCGGTTACCGCACGAGCTGCCATAGTTCCAGTGCATCCATTGATCCCATAGTGCTCACATATTCTGGGTATTATCTTTAGTTATTTATTTTTATTATGGCTAATATCCTTTTGTCTTTTGATCTAGCTGAGTGCTGTCATTTTATTCAACCTCATTTGTCCTTTTTAATCCACAGAGATATCATAATATAAACTTTATAGTCCTTTGTCGCATTTATTAATTGTATGACCATTTATATGTTGTAAACGATTGATCCTACACACACATTACCAACATTTCCTAGACTAGCCAAGTCGGGAACATTATAGTGGTATCAGATCTTTAGTCCTACTAGCCTGTGACTAAAGAAAATGAGTGCAGCAGAAGACCCAGAGGGCCGTGAACACGTAGGCGATGAATATGTTACTTACAACAAGCATAAGGAAAGAAGGCATAGGCCTGACTTTCCCCCTTTTCCTCCTAGCTCAAAGGAAGAGGAAGAAGCATAGAGAGAAGCATAGAGAATGGTAGAGCATGAGGCTGAGCGCGAGGCTGAGAGGATGCTAGGAGACAAATATGAGAGACCATAGGGAAGTGACAAGGCCCCTGTAGATCCAGAGACATCTTTCATGGAGGTTATCAAAAATATGTTAGCTATTCAACGGATCATGTCTCATTCCTTGGCATAGATGGCTGATATATTGGCTAGAATGGGCACCCTAGACACACAAGTATTGCATCTAGCTGCAAGATACCAGATATATAAAATATGCAGAACAGAAATGAAATTTTAGAAATGACAGAATAACAGTAAAATATCCAGCATAATCTTCACAATACACAGAAATGATATACGAAATAGCAACATAAATAAAACTTTGAATCAGATAGCAATGTTCACAGGCCTCTTAGAGGGGGCAACCTCCAATCGATCAACACTCTGTTACAATAATATCCAAGCTAGGGTTCTCATACCCTCGACTCCTATTTATACTAAAAAGAATCATCTAGAGGAAGATCCTTCTAGAAGCGGAAGCTTCTATTAGGTC
>JZKD02S2264274.1:309319-340566 GCA_000966675.3 Picea glauca
TCCAATATGCGTAATGGTTCTACCGTGAGGGTTCCCACGTCTGATACCTGCAATTCCTTCCAATTTAGTTTATGTGATTCATCAACAACATAATGACGTAAAACAGATACATGAATAAAATTATGAGTTTTATGCAAGTGGGGTGGAAGTACGAGACGATATGAAATGGGTTAAATTTTCTCTTGGATCCTGAATGGTCCTATAAACCGAGGTGACAACTTTCTCCCTTTCTCCAACCGTATGGTACTCTTATTAGGCCTGATACGAATGAAAACCTGGTCTCCCACTTCATAAATTCAGTCAATCCTGTGTGCATCCGCATAACTTTTCTGCCTATTCTATGCTTCCTTTAGTCTCTGCCTAATCTGAATCACCTGTTCCTCCATTTCTTGAATCAATTCTGGCCCAACTATTACTCGGTCTTCTAGTCTATCCCAACTCAATGGCATTCTACATGGCCTCCCGTACAAAGCTTCGTAGGGTGGCATTCTAATGGAGCTATGATAACTGTTATTGTAGGCAAACTCTACCAAAGGTAGGTACTTCTCCCATTGGGTTTGATTATCCATTACATACATCCTAAGCATGTCTTCCATGACTTGATTTACTCTCTCAGTTTTCCCATCTATTTCAGGATGATAAGTTGTGCTTAAGTTCAACTGAGTCCCCAATGTTGACTGTAAACTTGTCCAGAACCTAGATGTGAATCTGGAGTCCCTATCTTAAATGATATTCTTAGGTATCCCATGCAAACGGATAAACTTGCTTACAAACACATGTGCCACATCAGTGACATCATAAGTGTCTCTAACCAGAATAAAATGAGCACTCTTGGTTAACTTATCCACTATCACAAGAATGGAACTGTGTTTATAAGATGTGAGTGGAAACCCCACAAAAAAATCCATAGAGATGACTTCCCACTTGGACATAGGGACATCATGTGGTTGTAGGAGGCCTGCTAGGTGATGGTGGTCGGATTTCACTTGTTGACACTCCAGGCATTTGGCAATGAAATGGACTACATCGTGCTTCATGCCTACCCAGAAGAAGAGTCTCCTCATATCCGCGTACATCTTCTTCACACCCGGATGCACATAATAAAGTTCTCTATGGGCTTCCTTCAATATGATGCTTCGAATATCCCCATTCTCAGGGATGTACATCCTTCCTCGATATCTTAACAGTCCGTCTGTTTCCAGACTATATCCTTCATACTTTGGATCTAACTGCTTCCCTCTCTAGAGGTTTGAATTAACCTTTAAATACCAACTGTCTCCTGGGATTTGTTTCAACACATGTTCCCTCAGATTGACCTTTAAGGATACCAAGGAGAAGATACGTGGTCTCCTACTCAAGGCATCTATGACCACATTTTCCTTTCCCTTGAAGTATGACATACCAAAATTTTACTCACTCATAAACTCACTCCATCGCCTTTGTCTGGCATTCAGATCTCTTTGAGTGAAGAGATGTTTTAAAATTTGATGGTCCATTTTGAGCTCAAAGTTTTGCCCAACAAGATAGTGCCTCCAAATTTTCAGAGCTAGCATTACAACTGCCAACTCTAAATCATGAGTCGTGTATAAATCTTCATTTTTCTTCAACTTCCTTGACGCATAGGCTATGACTCCTTCCTGCATTAGCACGGCCCCCAACCCTTGCTTCGAGGCATCCGTGCAGACTGTGAAGTCCTTTTCCATATTCGACACTCGTAGAATTGGTGCACTAGTTAGTAACCTCTTAAGCTCAATGAATGGACTATCACACTCTTTTGTCCATTCATACCTGACCCCCTTGCGTTGAAAAGTGATGATGGGTTTCACTATTTTTGAGAATCCTTCTACAAATCTCCAGTAATAACCTGCTAACCCCATGAATCTTCTCACCTCATGGGAATTTTTTGGCACTGGCCACTCCATAATGGCCTTTACCTTTTCTGGGTCCACAGAGATTCCTTCACCGGAAATGATATGACCCAAATAGTGGATCTCTTTCTGGAAGAAGGAACACTTCGACAGCTTCCCATGGAATTTGTTCTCTCTAGGGCAGGACAACACTATTCACAAGTGTTCCTCATGTTCTTTTTCATTCTTGGAATAGATGAGGATGTCATCTAAAAAGACTTGTACAAAATGGTCTAAGTACTTCTGAAATACGTCGTTCATGAGGCTCATGAATACTGCTGGCGCATTGGTCAATTCGAAAGGTACTACAACAAACTCGTAATGTCCAAACCGAGTTCAAAAGGAAATTTTTGGGATATCACCTTCCTTAATCCTTAATTGATGATACCATGATCGCAAATCAATATTTGAGAATACCACTGCTCCTTTCATCTGATCGAAGAGATCATCTATTCGCGGCATCGGGTACCTATTTTTCACTATAGCATAGTTCAAGTCCCTGTAGTCTACACACAGTCATAAGGATCCATCCTTCTTCTTTACAAAAATTACTGGTGCGCCCCAAGGTGAGACACTAGGCCTTATTATCCCTAAGTCTAGTAACTCTTTCAACTTCATTTGCAATTCACAAAGTTCTCGCGCTGTCATCCGATACAGAGTCTTGGAGATTGGTTCTACACCAGGTTTTAGCTCAATAGTAAAATCAAGCTCCCTCTCAGAAGGTAACCCTGGTAACTCGTTCGGAAAAACATCCTAAAATTATGACAATACAAGGTACTGATCCAATGAGGGTCCCTTCCTTTCATTCACTACTTCCACTACATAAAGTCAACACCCTTGCCTCAATCATCGCTTAACCTTCAAAGTTGATATAAAGTGTAACGACAGTTTTCTTTGTACACCCTGGATCTCTACTGGTCTTCCTTCATCATCGACACAAAGCACTCTCTTTGCGAAACAATCTACCAAAGCTCGATGAGCTGCTAACCAATCCATTCCAGTGATTAGGTCATATGCCCCAAGAGAAGTGACGTATACCTTCAACCTGGTAGTACACACTCCCAAATATACTATACAATCATCAACACTAGGTCCTACTGCTTGTTTTTCCTCCAAATCCATCTCGACTTGTTTAAAGTCATCATGCTCATAGGCTACCAACCCACTCTTTTCTAATGCAGATGGTGAAATGAAACTATCTATCACACCAAAATAAAAAAATATCTTAACATTGATATGATTTAGCGTACTTGATGACTCCACCACCGTGGATTGATGTTTGACCTAGCGATTATTAACTACTACGTAAATCTGGTGGTTTCTACTTGCTCTCCCCATCAATGCCTTTCCTTCTCTATGCATGAAACCTGATTGTAACTCTAGGCAGTCACGCTGGTAATGGGGTCCTCCGCACCCCCAACAGGTAACACAAGATTGAACCTGTGTACTGTTATGTGATTGTTTCTGAAATGAGTTCCCTCCCCTGGAACCCCTGCCCCTACTCGTTGTTCCCTGAGATGGTCGTGGACCTGTCTACACTGTTGGTGATGAACGAGATGCTGCACTCGCTGACATTGAAATCCCTATAGCTACTATCCTTGGCGTGACTCTGTTACCATATGGTGGTGGCCTTGAGCCCCCTCCAATAGGAAATGACCTCGGGGCCTTTCCTACGAATCCAGGGCGATGCGGAAATTTCAGTCTTGTACCCCTGGTTAAGTTCATGTGTTTTTCTACATAACACACATTTTCCACCGCTTCCGATACTGAAGAAGGTTTCCACATCCGCACCATATCTCTTATCTTAGGGTTCAATCCATAGACGAAGCGCTCTGCCTGTCATTGGTCATTGTCCATATACGAAACATATTTGATCAGTTCCATAAATCTGATCTCATATTCTTCTATAGTTCGGTTTCCCTGTACTAAGGCATGAAATGCCCCTACCTGTTGTTCCTCGTAGTATGCTGGTAGATATTTCCTTCGGAACCTCTCCTTGAAAAGTTCCCAAGACACTGTGTCTGGGGTAAGGTGCAGTTGTCTTTCCAGGTTGCCCCACTAATTCAAGGCACTGTCTCTTAACTAAAAAGTGGCGATCTTTGCCATTGAGTTGGATGCATAGTACCTTAAGGCAAAAAACCTTGTCATGCCTTCCAACCATGCTTCCACGCATTCATTGGCGCGACCCCCGACAAACTCTGGAATTTTGATCTTCTGCAATTCTCGCGTGATGTCTTCAGGTGGAGATCCTCCCCATGAATCCCTTGATGCTTTTGGATTACCCGTTCTAGATGGTGGGGGTTCCACTTTAGTCCCTGCCGGTTGTCACCCCCTTAAAGTCTCGTTAATGGCTTCCAACGAGTGCAGTATGAGGGCTAGTTCAGGCGATGGTGATGGTGGTGCTGGCAATGTTGGCGGTGCTTGCAACAACGCTCCCCTACCTCGAATCCTTCGAGTCCTGACCATCCTATATTCTTTAACCTGCATCACCCCAAAGTTGTCAGGGTGAGTTCAAGGATGTTTCAAATTGGTGCTACTTAAACTTAGAAACAGGGTTAGGCGTAAGTTTTGTTTACTTGTCTGTAAATAGACATTACTCCATTAGGCGATTGGCTAGGTTAGGGTTAGGATTAAGTTTCTAAGCTTGATTTCTTCGCCCCTATGAAAAAGAAAAACTATTGGTTCCCTTGCACTGTAGCTACGCTAGCCTTGCGCCTTACTTGCCACTTCCTATGCTTACTCTCCTAGTCCATATGCCACCTCCTTCCCACTTGTCCTAGTCTAAGCCCTTTTAAATTTTCACTTACAACTTGCTTAAAGTGACTTCTGACCTTATGTTCATTAATTTACGCCAAAAGGTGTACATCTATTGAAAATGGGCACAATTAATGATCTTTTAATCTTATTTAACCTTAAACCCTTATCAAATGGCTATGTATTGAAGATGCTGCCATATTCTTAGTCATCCTCCAAAATCAATGGGTCATATTTATTGTTCATAACCTTCTTGCATTTATCAAGGCATCCATTAACATGTTTACTTTTTAACATTTACCTAATCACATAAAAAAAATTCTGTAAGGATATATAATTACCACATTTAAATGATTAAATAGGATTAAACCATAGCATCTAAATAATTTTCCACAACTGCGAGCCACGTTTCGGCGTTCACCAGCGCTATGTACCTTTCGACGTTAACGAGTCGCCAGCCACTTTGCGGTTGTGCTAGTTTATCAAAACTAATAATCTAGACTAAACTTAATCCTAAGCTTCAATCGCTTTAATAAACACTTCAATTTATTCCCAGAAATTAATATTATTCTTAGTGTTAATTAATTAGTCACTAATTTACTTAATCCTTTCTATTAATTTAATTATTATTATTATTATTTTTTTCTCCAAGGCACATACATGGTGCGTTGGTGTTTGGTTGTTCCTTAAGGCTTAGGTAGTGGGTTGTCGTGGGTTCTAAACTCGTCTGCTATGGTAAAATTTTAATCTAATCTCTAACATCATTAATTAAATTTAATGTAAATTAACTTTACCCTAAATAAAACAATTAATTTAAAATTATTATTACACTAATTGAACCTAAATTAACTTTAATTTAATTTAAACTAACTTTACCTCAATTATATATATATATATATATATATATATATATATATATATATATATATTACACCAACTTAGTTTTACACTTAAAATAATAAAAATAAATAAACTAGCACACATAAAAAAAATAAAAATTTTAGTAAACAAAAACATAAAAAAAAAAAATCAAAATAATTTTTTTTTAAAAGTGTGGGCATGCATGGATTCCACGTGCCCACCTTGCTTCCTCCATCTCCCTCGTATCTAACCCTAAAACTCTACACCTTCCAGCTCTTCGAACCCTACACGTCCTTCCTCTACCGCCTCCTTCTCATCTACTGAGACCTTCCTAACTCAGCCAGTGTAGCATTGATCTTTTCTTTTTGGATGTTTAACCTCAGAAATGCAGGGAATGACGTTCAAGCGGTTGGTTCTCAGTCTCTTGATTTGCAGTTGTAGGCTCTTTCTATTGTTTTAATAGAGGCTCCTGGATGTGGGATTGCTCTCTAGTTCTGGCTTAATGGCTACCCATGCCCTCATGGCCGCCTGACTCCTTACACGGGAAAGAGGGTCATAGAAATGGGCACCTCCGTGGTTTTGACAGACATCCCGGAGCTTCTCCCTGGACTACAGAGGAATGTGGACGAAAATGACCTCCAGGAACAAGCCATGGTGAAGTCCTTGATGTGGGGGGATGATTGCTCGCCTCTTTCACTACCAGTGGACCTTTTATTGATGTCTCATCTGCTCTACGATGTCAAATTCATGCCCGCCCTCTGCAAAAATCTGAATGAGCTCGCCGATGGTCGAACCTAGATTCTGCTGGCTTACGAGCTCCTTCACGGGACCACTGAATGCTTTTAGATCTTGGTATATTTTCCTCAGATTGGGCTCCATACAGGTAAATCTTAATCTTCATTTCAAGATGTGTGCAGAATTTTTGTAGAATTGTTTGTGCAGTTATCAGAATGGTTGAATTCGAAAGATTTTTGTGTCTAAGGTTGAAGGTTTGATTCTGTTAAGGTAACATGTCTACCTAGTTGAGGTTCAACTGTGACATTTTCTATTTAGGGTTTCTAATCTTGTCCCCTCCCAACTTTTGTGTCTTCTGTTGTGTCGGTTGGCATCTCTTAGCATGACGAAGAATGGAATTGTCTTCATTTAAGAATAGATCTCTATTTAAAGCGTTGCCCATTGTTAATGACAATGAGCCTGTGCCGAATTCACAGTTCAACACTAGGTCAACTTGCGATGAGCACCTGCAATACAAATAAATAACGTGTACACCAATTTTCTCTAGGGAGAGACAAATATATGCCAGATAAACCCAAATGGCGCACAGATATGCAAAGAAATTCTAGATGACACATGGATAGAAATCAATTGCAATGGGCAACACATTGCTTGCTGTAGATATTAGGGAAGCTTATTGAATCCAATGAGAGAATGATTCAGATGGAGAGGAAGTACCATAATTCAAAACCCAAATCTGATGATCTTTAGGCTACACTACCTGCCTGTAAATACAAATGGTGTCTCTATAAACCCTACAAAATGGCAAGCCTACATGCCTTCAAACTAATTATTAATGCAAATCACAATATGAAATTCTATGCTTGGGCCACAATATGCCTTACCTACTTAGGCAATTTTCCCTTAAAGCTACTCGCGAGATGGGTTCACCTGGATAAACTCTTTAGCTACCTTCGTACTATTTGTTGGATGATTATTCGGGCTTCAGGATTGTATGATGTTCTTGTGCCTTGATTAAATGGGTGAGTAGCTACTATTTGACATCCTTTATCACCTGCTAATGGAGAGGACCATTATGTATCACTTGCGGTCTTCATATAGAATAGTTGGGTGATAAATGCGAAGTGATTTTTGCTTCGCATTTTCTATGGATCCATCGCTTTTGTAGGTTTGGGCTGAACACTAGTAATTGTATATTAATGGTTATTGTATTCAAACTAGAGGTAGTTCAGTCACTGGCTATTTTATACCCAAGAGGAAATCAACTCTGCCAATATCTACCACATAAAATGTATCTTGGAGGGTGTAATTGTGCATTTGTAGTGTGACATCTGGGACGATCCCTTCATAAGAAATAAACTTATGGCTCAGAATACTAACTGGGAATTTGACTCTAGTATCTACTATCCACGTACAATCCAAATAATTTTAATTATCTTCTTATCTAGATATTAAGAGTGCCATCTAGATTAAACCATGATCAATACCTTCCTATTTATGATTGGTCCATATATTTTTCATTGTGTCAAACCTTCTTGGTCTGCTCATTGCAGGTAGCGGTGCCAAAGGTTTACCTTTCTGATTGGCAAGAGAATGTTTTTCTCATTGCTATCTTTTGTAACAACCCTAGTAGTGTGTTTTACTTTGGTAATTTGTTTTTACATTTTCAATTCATTCGTATTGCATTTATATTTATTTTTGTATTAAAATTTATGTGTTTGGGTTGCAACTTAAGCGTGGCTGGAGTTAGAGCTTGGAGTTTTGGCCCTTAGGCCCAGATTTCAAGCAAAGGCTCCGATACCAAATGTAGGGTCCGAATAGATTTAACATCAAATAATTACATAATTGTAATAATATTGATTCCAGAAAATTCACAAATTTCTTCTATATTGAGCAAATTAGTAAAATTCAAAAATTTCTTTGATTGAGCACATTCGCATATAGATTTATCCACAATTAATTAAATTTTATAGCAAAATAAAACAAATACTCAATTTTAATTACCTGGGTCTAATGCTAAACCTCTGTTTGTTTGCTTGCCTTGTTGACCGCTACTGCACTGCGTAAACACTGCCCAAAACCTTGTTCCACCCTGCCAACTAGGTCAACTTCCTAGCTCCAAGATATCATATGGATATCTTGGCCCCCCATGCCCAAAACCTCCAGCAAACCAATGCCCCTATACTAAACCTTCCCACTCCCGAACTCCACTCTCCTCTCTGCAAATCTAAGACCACCCCCATAAATCTCCCGTCGAATGATAATCCCCTTCGTAACCCTCCTCTGCCTCCATATCCTTCCTTCACCGCCTCATGCATTTAATTCCTTACCTACTCCTTGTTAATGCCCCTTATCCTTTCCTTTATTATTTCATCCTCTCGTAATTAATAAGTTATCCGTTTTCGTGTGCGTAACCTTTTAATTTAAACAATATAACTTATTAATCTATTAAATTTAATACTCATGTTATTAAATATATTAGGTAGTTAATTAATGAATTAATTAATCAAATTGTAACCATTAATTAATTAATAATTATTTAATTAGTATTATTATACCTATATTGTTTAATTAATACTATATTAAGATGATTAATCCCATAATTAATTTTTACTTAATGATCCTTAAACATTTGTTCAACTAGGGTTGTTACATAGAGAGGAGGCTTAATGGTCTAGACCACCCTGTTAGACTATAGCCAGGGCCAGAAAAGGGGTAAGCAGGGTTACTAGAGGTCACTCCATTCACAGCTATTATATTCAGAAAGTGGCATTGAGATAAAAAGGGTTAAAATCTCTTTTAAGTCATTATGAGCTAAAAATAGAAGTCAACAATGAATTAGGGTTTCAACAATGATTTAGGGTTTTCGAGGTCAACAGTGAATTAGGGTTTCAACAATGATTTAGGGTTTTCGAGGTCAACAGTGAATTAGGGTTTCAACAATGATCTAGGGTTTTGGAAAGCTATAAAGGAAGGGTCAATGACCAAATTCATCATTATGTAGATTAGTTCAGTGGATTCTAGGAGGAAGACACCAGTTGGTTGATTTTGGTGTTGAGAGACACACCCTAGTCACCGGGAATATCACACAGGTCTTCCATCATTCTTCAACAACGGTTATAGTGTTAAACATCAAGGGAGCATTCACCCAGAGTGAGGGCGCAGCTTCTGAGGAGGTTTAGATATCGACTTGTCCCATCTAGGGACAATTCCAAGATTTCCCTCTAACCCATTTGAGAGGAAGGCAAGGTGCATCTTTTGCCTCGTTCCTTGTTAGATTCCGATGGAGGAATCATCTGGGGTGCATTTTCCAGTCTCGGGAGTGCGACACTTTTGGCGAATATGTGAAGGGTTCTCGAGCGAGCATCAAGCAATATTTAGGGAAACCCTTTTGACCCATTTCCCGGTAGACCAATGAGGTCATTTTGAGATAAATCTCGTCCCATTTCAATGGTGGAATCACTAGGATGCATTTTTCCAAAGAAAGAGGGGCACATTCCTTCAGGGGGATCAATCCTTGGTCCAAACCCACCAGCAGAGGGGTCTGACGGTTACCAGTACTGAGGACTAGAGTAGGGCGCATCATTTGGGATAGTTTCCAGGCCATTCTGAGAGGTATATCTCCCAAGGTGAACTTTCTAGACTTACAGCAGTTACCGCACGAGCTGCCATAGTTCCAGTTCATCCATTGATCCCGCAGTGCTCACATATTCTGGGTATTATCTTTAGTTGTTTATTTGTATTCTAACTAAGATCCTTTTGTCTTTTGATCTAGCCGGATATTGTCATTTTATTTAGACGCATTCAACCTTTGCAATCAACAGAGATATCATAATATAAATTTTGCAGTACTTTGTCGTATTTATTATTTGTATGGCCATTTATATGCTCTAAACGATTGATCCTACACAAACATTATCAGCATTTCCTAGACTAGCCAAGTCAAGAACATTACAAATAGACAATTGAAAACACCAAGTATGTGATCATAAAAAATATTTCATTCCTTAAGTAATTTCTAAACTAAAAAAAATTTCATCTCATATCTCTCCAAAAGGTAATGTACAATGCATAGAGTATTGACCTAGGTCTGTGTGAAGTCAACTACTACCCAACTATATGCACAAATAGCCATGAAAATTTGTAGTATTGATCTTGTAGAAACGTTATATCAATTGTTGAAAGGTTAATCGATATGTTTGCAAATGGTAGTATAAATTATCTTAATATATTAGAAAATCCTTCTTTATAGGATAGGAACATGATGCAGACCACACTCCTCGAAGCACGATCGCCCTCCTCAGGACCTTCTTTCTCTTTGGCCCAAAGAAATTGAATGTTCCTCTAATTCCCTATCGGGAAATTTCCTTACCCACAACAACTCTTCAAACGACCTCGCCTCGAAATCGGGAAATCGGGCTTCTATAAAATTAGTGAATCCTATAGTCACATGTTTCTTGCTTCACGATTCCCCGAAACCCAATACGAGTCCACGTTGACTCCTCTTCTGCTATCAGAATTTTCCCCTATCGAAAAATCGCTACTCGCGATGTCAACAAATTGAAACTCAAATCTCTGAATCCTGATGTGTCGATTCTCCGATACACGTGTAGACTTGACTTCTCCACCTTTTATCCTTCCATCGGGATTTCGGAGCTCGTGGGATCACGAGTCCTGATGTCGATGGACTTGGTATTTGACTTTTCCTGATCCCCGATACAATGCCACCTATAATCCACTAGTTCTCATGGCCCCACACTTCCACGTCACCACACTTCCACGTCACTGTCGGGATATCGTGGATTGTGAATCCAACATGCAAGCATTCTCTGTCATCTAGAACCCCGATCCTCCGATCCCCAACTCCTTGGGATCTCCTGATACGCGTCTCACACTATCGACGGCTCCGAGCCTATTGGGATATCGCTACTCGCGATATCACAATACTTGTTGCACAAACTTGGGTCTTCACCTCGCGACTAACCGGTATGCGATGTCACATGTGGATCAGACAGTCCCGGTAACTCAATATCAATGGATCTACTCCCTCCTGAGCTTTGAACTTATGAATGCTCGCACCGTAAACTCCTTGCACCTTTGCAAGATCTAACGGTCCTCGTTTTTTTTTTTTTTTTTGGAATATCTCCAGGAGATTTCAACCGTCCGTCCTTCCTTTGATATTTCCTGCGAGATGAATCAAACGCTTCCTTCGTGAAGCCTTATTTGCCCACTCACCAACCTGTGGTGTTTCTCTCAGGCTTTCCATAGTAATTCCTGGACTTATCCTTCAATGAACTTGTAGACCTATTCCTCCTGAGCTTGTTCTACAATTTCGAGTCCCTCCAGGAAAATCTTGCATGCACTCCTTGCGGAAAATCCTCCACAACGTTATGTGTCGAAACTTTTGACCCCGCGCACTCCTGCAGTGGAAATATTGATTTACCTTTGCTCAGAATCGCAACTTTGAGACTTCGTCTAGCCTACGTACGCCTTGCATGGCTTCGGTGCCAAATCTAGACTTTTGGGAACTTAGAACAAAATTTATCTCTATATGAACCCTTCTGTCAATGCACTCCTTGTGGACTATTCAACTGCACTCCTTGCAGGAATTCTCTGGTTCAAGATAAAGAAACAATTGAAACTAACTCCTTGTTCTCACAGACTTCAATTCAACCATGAAATCACATACACAACATATAAAAGAAAACGTATGACAGGAAGCAAATATTTATGATCATAACAACATCAACAAAGATAATAGACACATAACCATGGATTTGAATCAAATCTTTCTTCTATTAATTCAATATCTGTACATGGATGTTCTCTACATAGTTCTCTGCTTTCTCTTCTTCTCTCCTGTTTCAATAATATTACAATAGACAATGAGGGTGTCTATATCCGTTATCCCTCTCGACTTCTGAGCTATCGAATCTAGAAAAAAAATCCTATCTACCTACATTAACTATCTTAAATTCCTCATCTAACTAAGGACGAGAGCTTATCCGCTCAAGGTCCATTACAATAAAAGTGCGTCATCTCTTAAATGAACCATTTAAGATCACACAACAATTTAAAAGTATTTCAAAATGTGTGCTGGCTTATCCAGCTGTCTTCCACTCGATGTGCTGGCTCGCTTGACGTGTTGTTGATGCTCCTGCATCATACTCCTCAGCTTGAAAATTTTCATGGGCTCCTGTCCATGAGATCCTGCACGGTCTATTCATGCTTCTGTATCACTTCTTCAGTCTCCCAGCTGGAATCTTCCACTGGGTGATTCTTCCATTTGACCAGATACTCAAAGTATTCTTTCCTTCTGGTCTTCTTACCCACTCTTTTGTCCAGTATGCACTCCATCTATGGCTTCTCTGCTACCGGTAATTGTTTCATCCACTGGATCATTGGTTCCTCAGTTCCAGCCTCTGCTTCTCCAGCCATGTATGGGTATAAATCTGAAATATTAAATATCAGAGATATCCCGATGCCATCCGGAAACTCAATTTCATAAGCGTTCTCTCCAAATTTCTTCAGGACCTTACATGGCCCAATTTTCTTCATTTTAAGCTTGTTGTATGCCCCCCTTGGGAACCTTTCCTTCCTCAGATGTGCCAGAACTAGATCACTAACTTCGAATTGAAGTTGTCTTCGATGCTGATCTGCTCTGCGCTTGTATTCCTGATTTGAGTCTATCAATCTCTGCTTCACCTGGCCGTGAAGTTCCTTCATCGCCTCAGCGAATTCCTCTGCACTAGAACTGCTAGTAGTAGTTTGTTCTGAATCCCGCAGTTCAGACACTCCTGTCGGATGCATCCCATATGAAACCTAAAATGGACTTTTGCCTGTGCTTCTATTCACTGAGTCGTTGTATGCAAATTCCGCCTGTGGCAATATATTGTCCCAGCTGCTATGGTGTTCTGTCACGAAGCTTCTCAACAAGTCTCCCAGACTTCTATTCATGACCTCTGTTTGTCCATCCATTTGCAGATGATAAGATGAACTAAACGCCAAGTTAGTCCCTAGCTTCTTCCATAGCGTCCTCCAAAAATAACCTATGAATTTTGTATCCCTATCCGAGACTATGCTTCTCGGCAGTCCATGAAGTCTAACGATCTCCTTGAAGAACAAATTTGCGATGTGCATCGCATCGCTGGTCTTCTGGCATGGAATAAAGTGTGCCATATTAGAAAACCTGTCCACCACCACAAAGATGGAATCAACACCTCTCTGTGTCATCGGCAAACCCAATACAAAATCCATGCTTATCGCCTCCCATGGTCTCTCTGGTATCGGCAATGGCTGATAAAACCCTGCATTCTTCTTTCTCCCCTTCAAATGCTGACAAATTCGACACCTGTCAACAAACTTCTTGACATCTGTTCGCATCCCTGGCCAAAAATATGATTCACTCAACTTGGTGAATGTTTTGTCATGGCCAAAATGACCTACCAAGCCTCCACTGTGCTTTTCCTTTAGCAGGTTCTCCCTCATGGAGCAATTCGGAATACATAATTGATTTCCTCTGAACAACAATCCCTCCTGGATCATATAATATATCCACGGGCTTCTATCTCTGAGAACTGGATTCTTAGCTGCTTCATATGCCTCTGCAAAATCTGCATCACCTGCATACATATCCTTCAGGTTTTCAAAACCCAATGTTTTGACTCAGAACTCCTGTAGCAATAAACACTTCATACTCAAAGCATCAACGACTTTGTTAGTAGTACCCAAGATGTGTTTAATTACAAATGTAAAATTCTGCATATACTCTACCCATTTTGCATGTTTCTGATTTAACTTCTCATGTTGACTCACAAACTGTAATGCATGATTATCACTATATAAAACAAATTCCTTTGGAATCAAGTAATGCCTCCACTTCTTCAATGCATGTATGACAACATAAAATTATTTATCATACGTGGAGTATTTCAGTTTCACCTCATCCATCTTCTCACTGAAATATGCGACTGGTCTGTCTTCTTGACTCAAGACCGCTCCTATGGCAAAGACACTTGCATCACATTTCACCTGAAATGTCTTCTAAAAATATGGCAACACCAGAATTGGTTGCTCTGTGATCTTTTGCTTCAATAGGTTGAAGCTCTTCTCAGCCTCGTCTGTCCAATGAAAATATTTATGTCGCTTCTTGACTATGTCCATCATCGCTGCGCTAATTCCACTGAAATTCCTAATAAACTTTCAGTAGAAACTAGCCAAACCATGGAAACTCCTCACCTAAAAAACATTTCTGGGTGATGGCCAATTCTTAATCACTTCCACCTTACTTGGATCCATTTTCAATTCATTCTCCGAAATGACGAACCCCAAGTAAATGAGTTATGTTTTCATAAATGAGGACTTCTTCATATTAATCAACATCTTCTCCTGCTGTAGCTTTCTCATCACAATGGCCAAATGTTTCAAATGTTCAGCCTTTGTTTTACTAAAGATCAGTATATCATCTAGATATACGACTACAAACTTGCCGATGAAGTCCTTCAGGACTTCATTCATCAATCTCATGAATGTGCTCGGTGCGTTTGTCAAACCAAACGGCATGACTAGCCATTCGTACAGACCTTCGTTTGTCTTGAATGTTGTCTTCCATTCATCACCTTCCCTCATGCGAATCTGGTGATATCCTCTTTTCAGATCAATCTTTGAAAAATAATTTGCCCCACTCAAGAAATCCATCAGATCATCCATTCTCGGCAGTGGAAATCTGTACCTGATGGTAATTTTGTTGATCGCTCTTGACTCTATACACATTCTCCAACCTCCATCTTTCTTCGGACTGAGCACTATTGGAACAACACATGGACTCAAACTTTCTCTAACCAATCCTTTGTCCAACAAATCCTGGACTTGGTTCTTGACTTCCTCATTTTCTTGTGACGTCAGTCTGTACACAGCTTTGTTCGGCAAACTGGCTCCTGGTATGAGGTCAATGTGATGACTCACAGTCCTCATCGGTGGCAGCGAACGAGGTAATTCTTCCACTATGATATCAGCGAACTCTTCCAGCAGTTCCTGAATCTCATCTGGTAGATCATCCACTCTTGTGCTAGTTAGGAAAATCCTCGGTTTCTTGACCACAAAGAATTGTGGATCTTCCTTCTTCTCCATCTCTGTAAGAAGTTCCTTCCCACTCATGAAAAGTATTGTGTTTCGTACTTCAGGTTTCACCTCCTTTTCCTTTATCGAAAGCAATCTGTGTGTCCTCCCATCCTTCTCCAAAGTATATGTGTTCATCCTCCCGTCATGAACCACATTTCGGTCATATTTCCATGGTCTACCCAGTAATAGATGACATACATCCATGGGAATAACATCACACATAATATTATCATTATACCCACCTATCTTGAATTCAACTAAGCATTGTTTAGTAACACTCACCTGGTGTCCTTTCTGTAACCATGAAACTTTGTATGGACTCGGGTGATTGGTTGTCTCCACCTCCAACTTTTCTACCATCTCGGTTGAAACGAGATTATTCGTGCTACCACTGTCAACAATAACCTTGCATTTCCAATCCTTGGTTTTACAAGTTGTTCTGAATAGTCTTGTCCTCTGAGCTGAGTCTTACACCTCCATCTTGGGTGTCAAAAGGACTTTATGCATTCCAAGCGATCTTCTTGCTTCGGTGTCTTCGATCTCACCATCAAACCTCTGCGTTTCAGTGATGTGAGCTTCCCCAATGTCCTTATTTTTCTCTGGACACTCAAATGACCTGTGCCCATTCTTCCCACACGTGAAACATGTGATTAATCTGCCTCAGCCTCTTCCTCTACCTCGAGTACGAGGAAAAGTGTTTGCGTTAGCATAGCCGCTACCCTGCTCTATATGTTGCCCCCTCTGTTCAACATGTTGTTGTCCTTGCTGTGAGGTTCCACCTCTTTCCATCTTACCCTGAGGATTCTTCCATTCCTCCTCGGGCTTCTGATATTTCTCCTGGGAAACTGTCTTGCCTCTGGGCTGACTTCTGCCTCGCCCTCGCTGACCTTGCTTACGGCTCAACTTCTCCTCTGCTTTCAGAGCCATCTGATAAGAATCCTCTACCATTTTGATGGTAACCATGCTTAATTCATCCTGAATGTCGTATCTCAGACCATTCAGATATCTAGCCACCTTCTCGTCATCACTCTCCCAATGGCCTGCTCTGATGTTGAGTCGATAGAATTCCTTAGTGTATTCTTTCACTGTCATCAGTTTCTGTCTCAGGTTCTGCATCCTCCTAAACAGATTAATCTGGTAGTACCTCGAGATGAACTTTGCCTTCATCTTCACAATCATTCGATCCCAGCTTTTAATTTTTTTTTTTCCTTTGGAACGTCGATCTTCTTGAAGCTCGTCCCACCACAATGTTGCATGTCCCTTCAAATTTGTGACAACATGCCTAACCTTTTTATCCTCTTCGATATCTTCATAATTTAAGTAGGTATCAAGAGCTCCGATCTAGTCTAGTAGCTCCTCTGCATCCAAGCTTCCTTCGTAAGTTGGAATGTCCATTCTCGTCTTTGAACTCATTCGGGTGATAGCTTTAATCAATTGCTCATTGGCTGCATCTTCGACTGCAATTTCTCCTTGTTGTTCAGCTTCAGCTTCACCTTCGGAATCACTTAGATCTACAACATTGGTTGTGCATCTCTGCGTTGTTTCCATCTCTTCAAGCCTTGCTCGAAGATCTCTCATTTACCTTTCTAGTTCTGGATTCCCTGCCGACCTACCTCTTCTTCTCACCTCCTTGTCTTCTGGGTCGAGTGACTGCCTTTCTCTTCTGGGTAGCATGATAAATTATCTCTCTCTGCTATAGAAAACAAAGAGTCAATCCTGCTCTAATACCACTCTGACATAGACAACACTCCTCGAAGCACGATTTCCCTCCTAAGGACCTTCTTTCTCTTTGGCCCGAAGAACTTGAATGTTCCCCTAATTCCCTATCAGGAAATTTCCTTACCCACAACAACTCTTCAAATGACCTCCCCTCGAAATCGGGAAATCGGGCTTCTGTAAAATTCGCGAATCCTATAGTCTCTTGTTTCTTTCTTCACAGTTCCCCAAAACCCGATACGAGTCCACGTTGACTCCTCTTCTACTATCGGAATTTCCCCCTATCGAAAAATCGCTACTCGCGATGTCAACAAATTGAAACTCAAATCTCTGAATCCCGATGTGTCGATTCTCCGATACACGTGTAGACTTGAATTCTCCACCTTCTATCCTTCCATCGGGATTTTGGAGCTCACGGGATCGCAAGTCCTGATGTCGATGGACTCGTGATTTGCCTTTTCCCAATCCCTGATACAATGCCACCTGTAATCCACTAGTTCTCGTGGCCCCACACTACCACGTCACTGTCGGGATATCGCGGATCGCGAATCCAAAATGCAAGCGTTCTTTGTCATCGAGAACCTCGATCCTCCAATCCCCAACTCCTCGGGATCTCCTGACACGCGTCTCACATGATCGACGGTTCCGAACCTATTGGGATATCGCTACTCACGATATCGCCATACTTGTTGCACAAACTTGGGTCTTCACCTCGTGAATAACCGGTATGCGATGTCACGTGTGGATCAGATGGTCCCAGTGACTCCAGATCGACGACTCTAGTCCCTCTTGAGCTTTGAACTTATGAATGCTCGCGTCGTAAACTCCTTGCACCTTTGCAAGATTAAACAGTCCTCGGTTTTTTTTTTTTTTGTGTACTCTCTCTCGGAGATTTCAAACTTCCATCCTTCCCTTCATATTTCATGCGAGATGGGTCAAATGCTTCCTCCGTGAAGCCTTATTCGCCCACTCTCCAACCTTTGGTGTTTCTCTCAGGCTTTCCACAGTAACGCCTGGACTTCTCCTTCAGTGAATTTGTACACCTATTCCTCCCGAGCTTGTTCTACAATTTCGAGTCCCTCCAAGAAACTCTTGCATGCACTCCTTGCAGAAAATCCTCCACAACATTATGTGTCAAAAATTTTGACCCTGCGCACTCCTGCAACGACAATCTTGATTTACCTTTGCTCAGAATCGCAACTCTGAGACTTCGTCTAGCCTGCGCAAGCCTTGCATGGCTCCGGTGCCAAATATGGACTTCTGGGAACTTAGAACAAAGGTTATCTCTAGATGAAACCTTCTGTCAACGCACTCCTTGTGGACTATTCAACTGCACTCCTTGCAGGAATTCTCTAGTTCAAGATAGAGAAACAATTGAAACTAACTCCTTGTTCTCACAGACTTCAATTCAACCATGAAATCACATACACAACATATAAAAGAAAACGTATAACAGGAAGAAAATATTTATGAGCATAACAACATCAACACAGAGAATAGACAGATAACCATGGATTTGAATCAAAGATTTCTTCTATTAATTCAATATCTATACATGGATGTTCTATACACAGTTCTCTACTTGCTCTTCTGCTCTCCTGTTTCAATAATATTACAATACACAATGCGGGTGTCTATATCTGTTTTCCCTCTCGACTTCTAAGCTATCAAATCTGGAAAAAGAATCCTATCTACCTGCATTAACTATCTTAAATGCCTCATCTACCTAAGGACGAGAGCTTATCCGCTGAAGGTCCATTACAATACAAGTGCTACGTCTCTTAAATGAACCATTTAAGATCACGCAACAATTTCAAAGTATTTCAAAATATGTTTTGGCTTATCCAGTTCTCTTCCACTCGATGTGCTCGCTCACTTGACGTGTTGTCGATTCTCCTGCATCAGAAAGCGTCTACTTCCACAACCTTAAGATGTTTCTCTGCAAAGGCGAAGAATTTTTTTGAATGCCTTAGAAGTAGGCACAAATGGATTCTTTAATTTTTTGTTACCTTAATCATTCTTTTCCTAGAATCAAACCTCCAAGTGAAAAAAGATATGAGTTCCTTGAATTCGAAAACCTCAAGTACATACGCAACATTGGAAATACCTATGGTCAAAAGTTTTTCCATTTTTTTTTCTCTGACACTCTTGTTCAAGAACCATTTGTAGGAGGTACACCAAAGGAAATTATTTTACCCTCACTAGTGAATTGACGGGATCACCATGAAAGGGTTGGGTTCTTATTTTATCTTTCATACAACTTTTTAGATTGATCTGACATAGGTGAAGGTTATAAATAATAGATTATCAAGCTATGCTGAAAAAAGTAGTGGTTTATTTTTTTTTATCTACTATGCCTGTGTTTTTTCCAATGGACTTTGATATAAGTGAAACATATGATAGAGTTTTAATTTATTTATACCAAAGTGCATAAGGCATTTTTTCTAAAATTTTGTTTCCACACTTGAGTTACATACGAGGAGTGATAAATACTAACCATTAACGAAGTAATAGGAAAGACATACATTCATATGGAACTAGTCCTAAATAACCTCCGTTTATTGGAAAATCAAAGCGAATAAAAATATAATAAATAACTCCTTTATCATTCAAATTAGGTTTTTTGCAAATGCAAAAGGTCACGAAACCTTTGCAAATCCAAAAGTGTGGAAGTGTGGGACTGCAGGACCATCATTGGTATTAATAGTCCATCATTGGTATTAATAGTCTGCGGAGGGCTTGAAAATAGAATTATATCAAGTAGGTTTTATGTAGATAATACAACAGTATATGTAGGTATATAAGATGTATGTATACACAATGCGGAGATATGGTCATAACAAGGGGCTTCGTCTAACATGGAAAATGACCAAGTAAAAAGGATTTTGACTAATGAATTTTAAAAATATTTTCATTCATCATTTTGTAATAAAAATATTTCCATTCATAATTTTGTAATGGGTACATGAGCTATTATGACAAAACGACTTTCTTTCGAAAATCTCCAAATTAGATGTGTCTTTACATTGAAATTTGTCACGTTTCATGTATCATTTTAATACTACTATATATTTGCAATGCGTACAACCATATCTTCAACACTTGTGCAATTTCCATAGATGTCTCAAGCATAGGAAAAAGTATGGTCTATTTCCAGCTTTTATGTGCAAAATCCATAAACTTTCCAACTGCATATGTTCATATGCATGACTATGCACTTCAAAATTTTGTACAACTATATGTTTAGTGCTCCCTCTTTACGCACACGTGTATTCCCACAAAGATAAGACTTATTCTATTTTCAATAACTATGTGGATAATTCAAACAACTCACCAGAGTGAGTCTCGTGCCTCGGCACTTCCACACATCTAATACTTAGGATAATTGGAAAATGACATCTATTTTCAATCCACTTAACATTGTGGAACTAGAATTTTAATTGATTAGATATATATGTAAATTTAGGATTCATGGTAATGTGTAGCCGAAAAGTTATTATATTTGATGGCTATTTTCAGTTCTATTCAATGGGTCATTGCATATAAGTTATTAGAGTTGTGCATAGAGATATAAATTTCCTATTTTGAAATATTGTCAAAATATTGGGATGAACATTATGTTGACTTTTTGCAAAGATATTAAATAGATGACTTGGAAAAGAAATCAACTATGATAGTAGTTACCTTATTACAAGTTCAAGTGTTTAAAGTGCATTGTAGCAATAGAAGAAAATGATTGGTCGAAGTTCATGGGAAAAATAGTTTATAAACATAAGTGTTGTGTTGATAAAGCACTGAGGAAATTTTTATTAAAGACTTGTATGTTTTTTTCAGATTTGCAATTATGGAATTGAAGTAGGAAAGTTGTAGACAATTTCTGCCATATATTAATTTTAGTCAAAACCTATGGAATATGCTATTTTTTTTTTATATTTAAATTTCATATGAGTATGCACATATTCCAAATAAATAAATTGTCTTTTGCGACCTTGTTGATATAGTGGTACACACTATTCTCTAAAATAAGAAAAATGTATGACTTAATGTCACAATAAAACAATATTATTTTTTTAATTGAAGTTTGATTGCATTTGGTTCGATATAGGCCAATTAGAATATTATTATTAATGTTTATTTATGAGACATTTATCATAGATACCATAGAAATATAAAAAATATTTAGCGAGGGTAACATGCTTAAAATAATAAAATAAGAGAAATTACATTGATCATTCTATGTGAGGCCACAAACACGGAAATATATAGATCCACATTAATATATGAAAGAATAATAGATGTAATCATGTCAACAACCAGAAACATTAAATAACAAAAAATGTTCAATTGCAATCTAGCTTTAGTAGCAATATATCAACATTACAATATAAAGTGACTAATAATATATAAACATCTAGTCCAATGTTAGGCCACTAAGAACTAAGAAGAGTTCCTTAGCCACTCAACATGAAAATGTTTAGCAGGTTGTTAGTATTTTCTATTGTAAACACCTAATATGTGAGTCTAGTCTAGTCCAGCAAGGCACTTCATAATTAGTGTTAGTATGTCTATTTGTGTTAGTAAATTGCTTCATAAACAACTTCCAAAAGTTTTAATAAGGAGAGAAATCTAAAAATAAAAAAACAACTTTTGTATGTACAGAGGAAAAAAATTCCCAACCTAATAAAGGATGCCTCTCTCTTACTAAATGGATTGATTGTTATTTAATATCATCTTCTCCATTTTCTATACTCTGCATCTTTTTGTTGTGTAGGGCTCTCTTTGTTTCTGTTTGACACGATGTTGGTGTGTGTTTTTCAGATATGCATCAAATAAATCAATTGGCATCATAGCATGGATCCCTACCAACATCAACTCGACAACGAGATGCCACACACCGATTTTTTTTTCTTAGATTTCAATGCCCTTTTCAGGGCTTCCAACACGCCCTCTTCAAGGCTTCTATTGCCCCACCTTAAGGCTTCCAAGGCATCATCTAACGAGGAGTTCCAATGCATATTTATTTAGTGTGTCAATGGACACTCCTCAACACACCCTCTTCAGGGTGGTTCGGTGCATCCTTAGTGACCCCAGGCTCCAATTGTGTCTTTGCACAACATCTAGTCTGAGAGTGAACTGAGCGGTGAATGAGAATCATGTCACCGTGAAAGTATCCATCTATACAGGATTCCCAGTTCCCAATGGTTTGGTGTTGGCGATCTGGCCTTCACAAGACTGTACTCGACCTCTTTATCCAGCACGGCTCCTCTTCAGAGGAATGACCAGGAACGGCTCCTCTTCAGAGGAATGACCAGGAACGGCTCCTAGACCCTCTCTTCAGAGCCTTCACTCAACCTCAACTCTAATACCACGTGTTGGATCTAGTCTTAAAAAACCATTAATATAAGTAGAAAACGAGATAATAATATATCATATCGTACAACCCTCACAAACATAAATGGGGTTCTGATATATGTTTAAATAGAAAAGATCCATATTTAAATAGGAAAGAGATCTCAAGCATGTCCATTTCCAAATATATACGAGAAAAACCTTGAACCAAATAATTGTAACTTCAAAGTGTGTTGCGACTACCCAATAAGTCCAAACATTTGTGCATTATTTAAAAAATCCATACATGCACAAAGAAAAAACTTATGATATGGTCAATAAATGCAATGTTTTAAAAATTGATTTAAGAAGTAATCTCAAAATTGCAATTTCAGTATTCTTAAATTTATTATAGTGAGAGGCGTTTTTGATAATTTATATGGCTAATATGTATTATGTATCCGAAAATATGATTAATATAAAAAATACCAAATATATATAATTAAAATTATATATATAAATATAATTTGATAGCCATAATTATAATTATAAAAGATATAAATATTTAATTTTACAAATAGAAATAAAATAAATTGTAAAATTGTACTATCCAAATGTTGGTTTAAAGTATTTGGTTTAATATAAATATTTTAGGACAAAATATTAAGAAATAATAATAATATTTAAAATTATTATTGATGTAAGGAATATTTTTTATATATTTAATATAGTTGGTTTTTAATTAGTAAATTTTATAATTAATGTTCACATATGCATGATGAAGATAATGTGGATGTATAATGGAGAGCTTCAACATGGAGAGATGACAATGCACTAGATAATACAAAATGTTTATGGATTAAGCTTGCTGATGAAGGTTCTAGAAAAATAATGTTTGAATGGAATGATATGTGAGTACCGTGACACCAACTTTGAACATGTAATGAACTTGAATGATCTACAGTATTAAGAAGAGATAATGGAGTAAGGTGGTCTCTAGGGTTTTAAGGATCATGGTAGAAAATGAATGACAACTTGTGTAGAATCCTCAACCAACCTTCTACATGAACAACAATTGGGTAAGCATTTTGAAATTGCATCGCATCAGAATTTAATTTTTTCCTTTCTGTTTGTAGTTTTTGGGTCTATATTGTGGGGTCCATTCCAATTCGGTGAGGTGGGTCATGATGCACCCTCGGTTTCCACTCCTATGTTCAAGGTGAATCACCATGTTTGTGACAATGTATCCATAATTATTCATGCAATTGGTGGACCCTGGGGAGAGGATGCAAGCCCATAAGTTTGGGTGAGCATTTGATCCATATTAAAAATGTGTGCAAGAATATGATGGTGTAGGGGTTGTGGTGTTGTACAACATATATGGTGGGCATGAGAGTTATTGGGTGTCTTCATTTTGGTCACCAAGGAATTCAAGTGGTAGAAACTTTGCATGAAGTACTCAGGGAAAGGAGCAGATAGGATGGGGAAATCATAAGACTCAGAGGATCTCAAACCGATCAAGCATATATTTATGAGGAAATCTAAGGAACTATCACATACTAAGGGAAAAGAAAGGCTTCATTTCCATGAAACAAGAGAAGAGAAGGACACACTACTAGCAGTTAAAAAATGCTATGAGCATACCCCTAATAACATCCCATTAGCGATCAAGGATTTCAAGGGTATAATGAAGAAAAACCAGACTCAAACCTCCAATAAGTGAATTGAATATGAATTCCAAAGTTGGGTGGTGGACACGAGATTCTCCCAATTATAGGACACAAAATTCTTCAGGGAAAAGGAATTTTACTAGATGGAATATACATTGGTTGTTAATGCATCGGAACAAAAAAAGTTTCAACAAATAGAGGTTTGATATAGAATGCAATATTTAAAGGTCGAAATTATTGTTTTTTGTTGATTGATGTTTGGGCTAAGTTTCCATTTTACTACATGGGATAAAAACGTAGGGGAGGGAGCAATGGATGTTATATACTTGTTAGATTTAACTAGAACTACATCCAATCAAATTATTATTGAGGAAAATGACGAGAAAAGGTTGACAAGAAAAGAAAAAGGGCCATTGCATCATGCTCATCCAGGCCCATCCAAACCTAGTCCACCCTAGTTATTTTACCTTCTAAGTATGTTATGTTTAGTGTTCTCCTTAGGACATATTATATCATGATTCGTTGGTTTTGCCTCTCATATTTTTATATGACTTTATGAAAAATTTGATGATCTACAAAAATTTATGGCAAGTTGGTAAGAAAGTCAGTATGTATATTATGGTCTTCTAGGTATGATACACTATACATTTTGAATAACATGACAAGGAGTATGAGATTCAATCTTTTTTTGATGAATTATAGATTACCATAATTATAACTTTTTCTTTCCATAATGACATTATTACACCAGTCTAGTTTACTTCGAACAGAAAAGCTCATGGGGATAAATTCTTTCCATAATTCTATCACTTCCCTTAACTTTCAAACTACTCCAGCATATGTATATGTATATAGGAAATATCTAAACTTAGGTCGAAGGAACCCTTGAGGTTCAGAGAAAGGATATGGGTGCACAGAGTTTAACCTCTGGGTGGTTGCGTAGGAGAGAAACTAAAATGAACGGTGAAGACCCTTTGGGGAGAAGTGTTGTGATATCCCCCAAAAATAATATATTTTTGGAATTTAAATTTGCTGGAAATTTATTTCCGTTTTTAGTAAATTCGAATTTGGAATTTTTTTTCCATTTATGGCAATTCCGAATTTCGAATTTGATAATTGTGATTAATTATTATGATTGTTGGTCAAAGTTTAGATTGGACTCAACTAACTATTTGACTATGACACTTGTATAAAAACAAAATATTTATATTAATTGGAGGAGGACAAATGGAACAGCCATGTTAAAAATCAGTTGACCATGACTCCATGAGTGGGGTACATGTTGGAACTACCTTTGGGTTGGTTATTACAAGTGGAAAATCAAAGATTTGGCCATTAGCAGCCCCTGAAAATCAGGGATTTATAAAGATGCGAAAATACCCAAGGGAGGGAAAAACACCCGGGCAAAATTGATAAATAGCATATGAAAGGAGGCAGGATGCTAAGTATGTTGGGGAAAAAGATTTTTGATCTCTCTTATTGTTATGAACACTATGGATTGAGTGTGAGGCAAGAGGATTCTACTGAAACAAATTTTCCTTGTTGTTATGAACACTGTTGAGTAAGTGTGAGGCAAGAGGATAACTGCTGGAATTGAAGGACATTGTTGAGGAGTAGTTTCTGAGTTATCCCTCATGGATTCATGGTCAAGATAGGGGGTGAACTGAGAAAGTGATTTGGTTGCCCTATTCTACGGTTGGGAGGAACATGGTTGTTCCTTTTGTCTTCTCGCGATCAGGTTCAGATATATTTCTCTACTCCTTTTATGTTTGGATGATTTTATATCTCACACAATATATTTGTTAAAACAAAACTGAAATGATTTCCATTTTCTGTTCAAATGATTTCATATCTGATGTCATGTATTTATTAAATCTGAATGAACGATAGAATTGGCCTTCTATTAGTTATGATAGTTAAACAGATTTATGCATGGCTAAATTCTGGAAGAAATCTCCTCTAAATTAGTTTCACTGTTATTTTCTTTTTTATTTGTTTTCCGAGTGAAACAAATGATGAGATTGGCATATGGGGAGTGGAAGTTATGTGAAATTTCATTAATCTAACAGTATGGATAACACCGAGAACAACATTCTGAGTTTTGTAAACTATGTTACATTTTCTTTTCCATTAAACAGATTGTGTAGAAGTAGATCTATAGATGAGGTAGGAAGACCGACTATTATAGCAGTTTACCTTACAGTTCTGTGTATGCAACACGCGATTTAAAACTCCTACCAGCCCTTTGGCCTAAACAATGAAGAAAGTACATATATATATACATATATTATTCTGGAAGAAAAACATATAATCAGAACTTTACTCGGACCATTATATCCAATCTAAATAATCACTATTGCAGATTTAAACCACGTTGGTAATAATTATAAGGAATGCCAAAATGAGATAAAATGATTTAGTATTTAGATCTAGCATAAGTCGATCCAACATCTAGCATTTGAAATAAACATGGTCTGTCTTCAAGGTAATAACCCTGGTATTTAAAATTTAGGGCATAACGAGATCGAACGGTGATCGGTTATCAAATATTTCATTTTACTCTAACGAATAGGACAATCCTGTAGGATAAATTTCTGCAAAAGTTATACTGTAACCACCGGGATGAAATCCCCAGTTACCCTTAGGAAATGTTTTCCACTTTTTCCAAACACGATAAGAGTCTGAGGGAGTCGAATTTGAATGACCCCTTTTAAATTTGGCAACTGTAATTCTCTATAACCACAAGAGTTCGGAGACGCTTAATCAGGACTTGTATCGAAAAATTAACTTAGATTTTTGTTTAATGGTTTAAACCTTAGAGAACAAAATGGTGTGAAAGGATAAAATCAATATGGTTTCGACGATCACAAATGCCAAACACCAAAGACAAAATACCACATTGTTTTTCTAATCACGGAATGCGAAGAGACTGAGGACCCAACATTTCAGGATTTTGGGATTTTAGGGTTCGAGATTTCAGGGTTTACAAACCCCTGATGCACAACCAAAATGAGACAAGAAGTGTCAAATTGAAAAATGTGAAAGGACTGTGGGCCCAACACTTCGAAGTTTCAGAGTTCGAGATTTCGGAGTTTCAGAGTTCGGGATTTCGGAGTTTCACGATTCAGGATTTCGCCACTCTAACGGAAACTTTTCTAGGCCCTTTGAACTCCTGGGACTCAAAATGACAAAAAGGGGCTTAACGGGTCTTGGCATTTTCAAATTTTGGGGTTTTGTGACTCTAGATGCAACGTTCTAAGCTCTCAAACTCCGGGGACCCGAAATGCCAAAAAGGGGCTTAACGGGGTTTTGGCCCTTTCGCATGAGATCAATGGTCCCGATTCTTTCAGGATTTCACAAATCGGTAGTTGACAATGCAACAACTCCAAAATATCTTGCTTCTCCAAACCCTAAACTCCGAAATAGCGAAGTTCGAAGCGCGAGATCAATGGATCCTGTTGCTTCTCATCCAATTGTCGTTATGCCACCTGAGCTTCTGAACACTAAAAGACGATCAATCTTAACCTTCCCACAGATCTACAAGATCCAACGATCTGCGAGATTTCAGTACTTCCCCACGAATAAATCTCATCGTTTGTTCACTCCACTCAAGGATCTCTGGCCAAAATGACTTAGCATTTTTCGCCTGAACTTGACCTCTGCGAGATGATTTCGATCTCTGCCTCCCTTCGAATACTTCAAAGGTGCTATCCCTTCTGAGCTTTATCTCTCTGAACATCAAAGGTTCCTTCGACCCGAGTTTAGACATTGCCTATATACAAAGAAGTATGTTGGAGTAGTTTGAGAGTCAAGGGAAGTGATAGAATTATGGAAAGAATTTACCCACATAAGCTTTTCGGTTCAAAGTAATCTAGACTGGCGTAAAAATGACATTATGGACAGAAATGAATTTTACCTTCTCTTAATTGCTAAGATTAAACAAAATTGAATTATGTCATAGGAATTTATTTTTTTATGGTGAATTTGAGGTTCATTACATATGGTATCAGAGAAAAAGTTACAACACTGCGCCTGAACAGGGCCACATTAATTGCTTAGTATATATTCCGATTTATGAAAAAACTAATAAATCTTGTGGTTACAAATAGAAATCCCTTCTGTTTTGTGTTGATTATGGCATCTCAAGAAGGTGCATAAATCAGGATTGAAGGGAATCCGCAACAAGGACCTCCTAGAGATCCAAAATAGAACAATGATGGAAGCTCACCCAGGGAGGTGTTGGAAACAACTAGGAATCTTATTGTTGAACTGCAGGTTTTCAAGGTCGACAATGAAAAATTGAAGAAAGAACAGCAGGAACAACAAGAGATAAATGAAGTCCTATTGTGTAGTATAGTAACCAAGAAAATCCCAAAAGATGATAACCATGATGAGGAGGTCAGCAAAAGGGCCTCCAAGAATTCTGGTGCAGAAAAAGAAAAAGGAGACAGTTCATCTGAAGGAACACCTTAAACTAAGGACAAAACTATACCAGATAGAAAAATAAAACAAGTAGACCACCTTGAAGGAGAATTTAAAAGGATTAAACCAGCTACCTTTGATGGAGAATCTAGCATAGGAGAAGAAGCTGAGCCAAGGTTCTTGGAAATCAAAAAATACTTCCAGATCTACAACTATTCCAACAACATGAAGTTCAAAATGGCCATCTACAATATGAAGGGGAAGGCCATCATTTGGTGGCAGGACCTGAAGTTGGCCAAGGGCCTAAAGGAGAAATAGTTGGAATGGTCCGACTTTAAGAAGTATTTCAAGAAACAATACCTTTCTGAAATCTATTATGAAAGGAAGACGAAAGAATTTTACAAGTTAGGACTCAGACAAATGACAATGGAGGACCTTATAAATAAATTTCTGGAACTACTAAGGTTCGTACCGTACATCCGGGAGGATAAGGTAAAAATCTAGCGATTCTTAAGTTGTTTACCACAGGCCTACCAGGACAGAATTGAGTTTGACAACCCCAAATCCTTGAGTGAGGTATTTAGGAAAGCACGAATGTGCTATGACCAGTATAAATAGCGAGTAGAGTTTCCCAAGACCTGGAAAGATAAGAAGCAATATCGAATGAACTAGTGGAAGAAGGGGTACCAACCAACTCCTTCTAAGAATGTAGAAAAAAGTTTCCCAAGGAAGGATTTTCACTCCAATCATCCCAATACGCAAGGTAGCGGTAAACCGGTAAACCTGGGAATGAAGAAGTTTGGGGACAACTCCCGCGGGCCACTAAATTGTTGGGAGTGTGGAGAGCCTCATATAAGGAGGAACTGTCCATGTTTAATTGCATCCAACAAAATTGTTGTTCACAATTTGCAGGAAGCCTCGACAGTGGGAGACATGGGCAGAAGTTTGCATCAGATAAATGCATCCATAGATGGTTGACATGCTGACCACCAATCCTCGGTGGTAGAAATCGAAAGTAAAATCAATGGCACTCGAATTTATGTTTTAATTGACCCTAGATCTACGTTAAGTTATATTACTCCCGATGTAGTAGAGTCGGATAAACTTAAGAAACTGAAGCACGCAAAATCATGGCTTCTACAGCTAGCAATAGGTACAAAAAGAAAAGTAGTTGACTTTATTTATGATCTTGAGTTTAGCTTAGATTCTCAAAGGATAACGACCAATATGAACATCCTACCACTAGGATCTTATGATATGATTATCGGGATGGATTGGTTGGAACAACACAAAGAAATACTAGATTGGTATACAAAGATACTTAGCTATATAGATAATTTTGGCACTGTTAGAACAACCCAAGGCATACCAAAACCTATATCATTTAGACAAGTTTCAGCGCTGCAACTCAAGAAATGTATTAGAAATGGATGTCAAGTTTACTCCATCCAAGTGACGAATATATTAGAAAAAGAAGATAAGACCAAGTTAGAAGACTTTATTGTCCTATGTGAATTTAGAGACATGTTTGTGGATGAGGTACCAGAATTACCTCCTAGAAGGGAGATAGATTTTTCCATAGACTTACTACCCGGATCAGCCCCTATCTCAAAAGCACCCTACTGAATGAGTCTACCAGAACTGACAGAATTAAAAATACAATTACAGGAATTGTTGGACAAAGAATACATCAAACTGAGTGTCTCTCCATGGGGAGAACTAGTCCTCTTTGTGAAAAAGAAAGACAGTACTCTAAGACTATGTATCGATTATAGACAACTGAACAAAATGACTATTAGGGACAAATACCCCTTACCAAGGATAAATGATCTGTTCGATCAAGTGGGTGCGGCCAAGATCTTTTCAAAGTTGGATTTACGATTCGATTATCATCAAATTAGGATAAAAGATGAGGACATAAACAAAACATATTTTCGGACAAGATATGGACACTACAAATTTGTAGTCATACCTTTTGGACTCACTAACGCACTAGTATTTTCAGTCAATACTTAGACAAGTTCATGGTAGTATTTATCAATGATATTATGGTCTATTAAAAAACAGAGGAAGAACATAATGAACACTTAAGGATAGTGCTGCAAACGTTGAGAAAACACAAACTGTATGCCAAATTTGACAACTGTGACTTTTATCAAAAAGAAATACAATATCTAGGACATGTAATTTCAACAGAAGGCATCGTCCTAGACTTAGAGAAGACAAAAGCCATTATGGAATGGCCAGTACCTAAGGATATAGCAGATATCCAGTCATTCATGGGAATCACCAGATATTACCGTAGGTTTATAGAAGGATTTTCCAACATAGCCTAACCTATCACATCATTACAAAATAAAGGGACCAAGTTTAACTAGTCGCAAAAGTGTCAAGATAGTTTTAACAAGCTAGAAGAATTATTGACATTGGCGCCCATTTTGAAGGTAGAAGACCCAGATCAAGACATCACAGTATGTGTTGATGCAAGTAAAGAGGGACTAGGTGGTATCCTAACTCAGGAAGGACACATTATTTGTTATGAGTCTTAGAAATTAAAGGAACATGATCGAAATTATGTCACTCACGACTTAGAATTGGCAACGATAATACACGCATTAAAAATGTTGAAAAGTCAACAAGAAACATGTGTCTAATTTAGTTTTCCCTTAATTAAAATTAGACAATAAATATTAATCTATTATCTCATTCATAACTAAGTGATTTGGAATTGTAA
>JZKD02S2264274.1:344679-385943 GCA_000966675.3 Picea glauca
AATTGTAAGTGTAGTTAAGTGAGTTAAGCTTAGTTGTATTAGTGCGAGTTCAGTGAATTAATTATTCATTAATTCACAATCAGTTAAACTCGCATGCAACTAAAGACTTGCCACAGTTAACTACATGCATTTCATTCCAATGGACACCAGTTGAGATAACAGGTGAAAGGGACAGTTGGCTATCAGTTGTGATTTGTTCACACATGCAGTGGATATGCTTATGAGCATGTGCAAACGATTCATTCGATTCAGTGTGAGAATTCAGATTGCAAAGTTTGTGCAAAGGAGGCAAGCTGTCTGGACACGGAAATTGGCACATGCATTTGCTAATTTGTGTATGACAGTGTGAGACGATTGTATGGAGAGCTCTTGGATTAGAGCTTTGTATGAGATTGTTTCATGATTCATGATATACATAATATATGATAGTGGGGTTTTTAGCTTTACGCTTTCCCGTTAAAACTTCTGTGTTGTGTGTTATTGATATTTCACTTTGTGCATTGTGGTAGTGATCGTGGTTTAAATTGCTTTCGCAATAATAGTAGAAGCAATTATGTATTTAACAAGTTGCGGTAATTATTATATCAGGAGAATCACAAGAATACATTAATTTGTATCTAAATTTCTACAAAAAATGTGGTGACACTACATAATGGGAAGGAAATTTCTACTATTGATGGATAATAGCAGTGTGAATATATATGTTTAGTCAACCAAAGCTCAATGCATTCCAAGACATATGGTTAGCCTTCTTGAGGGAATTCGAATTCGAATTCATAGATATCAAAGGAAAAGAAAATAAAGTACCAGACGCTTTAAGCATAAGAGTCCATGGGTTATTTGAGGTAAATATCAGCAGGGCAGAAAGTGATCTGGAACAAAAGGTAAGGACGGCCGGTATTAGCGACAAAAATTACACTAAGATGATGGTTGAATTACAAAACAGTACCACAGACTCAGATAAACTAGATCTAAGTATCCACAAGAAGGGATTATTATGATTTAAAAACAGACTTTACATACCAGATTCAACAATGTTAAAATTAACAGTTTTGGATGAAGTGCATAAGAAACCATATTCTGGTCATCCAGGTTACCAAAAAATGATAACAACACTTAGAAAACTATTTTACTGGCCTAATATGAAAGGCAAAACAACAAAATACTTGGCTAGGTGCCAATATTGTCAGTAGGTTAAGGGCAAACACCAACATCCAACCGGCCTATTACAACCATTACCAGTACCAGAATGGAAATGGGAGACCATATCACTAGAATTTATAATAGGCTTGCCTAAAACTCAGAAACAAAATGATTCTATCATGGTTGTAATCGATAAACCCAGTAAGTCTGCACACTTTATTCCTGTAAAGTCTATTTTTAAAGCCATAAACATTGCTGAAATATTCATGAAAGAAATTTTTAGACTACATGGTATTCCTAAAATGGTGATTTCAGATAGAGACGTAAAATTCACATCTTCTTTTTGGAAGGAATTGTTTGCAGGGCTAAATACTAATTTGAATTTCAGTACGAGTTATCATCCCCAAACGGATGGACCAACAGAAAGGACAAACCAAATCATAGAGGATATGCTCCGCATGTATGAAAGAACAAAACCAAACAAGTGGGAAGACTACCTACACCTAGTAAAATTTGCATATAAAAATGGGTACCAAACTTTGGCTAAGTTGAGCCCTTTCGAAATACTGTATGGCAGAAAGTGGACAACACCAATTAGCTGGGATAACCTGGTTGACCGACTCATGGTTGGACCAGAGATGCTCCAAGAAATGGAGAACATGGTAAGGAAGGTACAACAGAACTTGAAAGAAGCACATGATAGACAGAAGAGCTATGCAGATAAGAAAAGAATACACTTGGAATTTCAAGTAGGAGGCCATGTTTATTTGAAGTTCAAATCCCAAAAAATCTCGTTGAAGTTAGGGAACTGTGCCAATATGGCACCCAGGTTTTGTGGGCCCTTCAAGATAATAGCTTGAATTGGACCCGTAGCATATCAACTTGCACTTCCAGATAATCTAAGAATTCATAATGTATTTCAAGTTTATTTGTTGAAAAAGTATATTCATGACCCTACTCATAGGATTGATTGGGACTTGGTACAGGTGGAACCAGAGGGCAAGTTCCAGGTGGAACCCCTACGCATTCTGGACTGGAGAGAAATAGCACTTTGGAACAGAGCCGTCTCTTAGGTAAAGGTGCAATGGAAGCACTTTAGTCCTGAGGAGGCCACTTGGGAGTTGGAAGGAGATTTGCAGAAATCTCATCCAACCCTGTTCAAAGAAAGGAACAAACACTAAGGACAGTGTTTTACTGAAGGGGGAAAGGATGTGATATCCCCCCCAAAAAAAATATTTTTGGAATTTAAATTTGTTGGAAATTTATTTTCGTTTTTAGTAAATTCGAATTTGGAATTTTTTTGTCATTTATGCCAATTCCAAATTTTGAATTTGATAATTGCGATTAATTATTATGATTGTTGGGAAGAGTTCTGATTGGACTCAACTAACTATTTGACTATGACACGTGTATAAAAACATAATATTTATATTAATTGCAGGAGGACAAATGGAACAACCATGTTAAAAATCAGCAGACCATGACTCCATGAGTGGGGAACATGTTGGAACTATCTTTGGGTTGGTTATTACAAGTGGAAAATTAGATATTTGGCCATTGGAAGCCCCTGAAAATTAGGGATTTAGAAAGCTACAAAAATCCCCAAGGGAGGGAAAAAGACCTGGGCAAAATTGATAAATAGCATATAAAAGGAGGAAGGACGCTGCCAAATATGCTAGGGAAAAATATTTTTGAGCTCTCTTACTGTTATGAACACTACAGATTGAGTGTGAGGCAAGAGGAGTCTGCTAAAACATATTTTCTTTGTTGTTATGAGCAGTGTTGAGTAAGTGCTAGGCAAGAGGATAACTGTTGGAATTGAAGGACATTGCTGAGGAGGAGTTTCCGAGTTAGCCCTCATGGATTCATGGTCAGGCTATGGAGTGAACTGGGAAAGTGATTTGGCTGCCCTATTCTACGGTTGGATGGAACGTGGTTGTTCCCTTTATCTTCTCGCGATTAGGTTCAGATATGTTGCTCTACTTCTTTTATGTTTCAATGATTTTATATCTGACCCAATATATTTGTTAAATCAGAACTGAAATGATTTCCATTTTCTGTTCGAATGATTTGATATTTGATGTCATGTATTTATTAAATCTAAACGAATGATAGAATTGACATTTTATTAGTTATGATACTTAAACAAATTTATGCATGGTTAAATTCTGGAAGAAATCTCGTCTAAATTAGTTTCACTACTATTTTCTTTTTTATTTGTTTTCTGAGTGAAACCAATGTTGAGATTGGCATATGGGGAGTGGAAGTTATGCTGAAATTTAATTAATCTAACTGTATGGATAACACCGGGAACAACATTCTAAGTTTTGTAAACTATGCTACATTTTCTTTTCCATTAAATAGATTGTGTAGAGGCAGATCTGTAACTGAGGTAGGAGGACCGACTATTACACTAGTTTCCGTTACAGTTATGTGTATGCAACACATGATTTAAAACTCCTACCAGCCCTTTGGCCTAAACAATGAAGAAAGTACAGATATATATAGATATATTATACTGGAAGAAAAACATAGAATCAGAACTTTACTCAGACCATTATATCCAATCTAAATAATCACTATTGCAGATTTAAACCACCTTGGTAATAATTATAAGGAATGTTGAAATGAGATAAAATGATTTAGTATTTAGATCTAGCATAAGTTGATCCAAAATCTAGCGTTTGAAAAAAATAGGGCCTGTCTTCAAGGCAATAACCCTGGTATTTAAAATTTAGCGCATAACAAGACCGAATAGTGATCGATTATCAAATATTTCATTTTACTCTAACGAACAGGACAATCCTATAGGAGAAATTTCTGCAAAAGTTATCTTGTAACCACTGAGACCAAATCCCCAGTTACCCTTGGGAAATTTTTTCCCCTTTTTCCAAACTCGATAAGAGTCTGAGGGAATTGAATTTGAATGACACCTTTTAAATTTGGCAACTGTAATGCTCCATAAGCACAAGAGTCCGGAGATGCTTAATCAAGACCTGTACTGAAAAATTAACTTAGATTTTTGTTTAATGGTTTAAACTTTAGAGAACAAAATGGTGTGAAAGGATGAAGTCAATTGGGTTTCGGTGATCACAAACGTCGAACACAACATACAAAATACCACGTTGTTTGCTGAATGGTGAAATGCGAAGAGATTTAGGACCTAACATTTAGGGATTTTGAGATTTCGGGGTTTACGAACCCCTGATGCATAAACAAAATGAAACAAGAAGTGTTGAATTGTGAAAGGTGAAAGGACTGTGGGCCCAACACTTTGAAGTTTCAGAGTTCAGGATTTTGGGGTTTCACAATTCAGGATTTCACGACTACGCCGACAACTTTTCTATGCCCTTTGAACTCTCGAGACCTGAAATGACAAAAAGGGGCTTCATGGGTCTTGGCCTTTTCACATTTCAGTGTTTCACAATTTGGGATTTTGCGACTCTAGATGCAACGTTCTAGGCCCTCGAACTCCCGAGATTCAAAATGTCGAAAAGGGGCTTAACGGGTTTTTGGCCCTTTCGCATGAGATCAATGGTACCGATTCTTTGGCCCTTTCGCATGAGATCAATGGAGTCCAAATTCCTTTTTGCTCCAAACCCTGAACTCCAAAATAGCGAAGTTTGAAGTGCGAGATCAACGGCTCCTGTTGCTTCTCATCCAACGGTTGTTACTCCTCCTGAGCTTTTGAATGCTAAAAGATGATCAGTCTTAACCTTCCCACAGATCTACGAGATCCAACGGTAAGCGTGATTTTGGTACTTCCCCACGAAGAAATCTCACTGTTCATTCACTCCTCTCAAGGAGCTCAAGCCAAAATGACTTAGCGTTCTCCACCTGAACTTGACCTCTATGATACGATTTCGATCTTTGCCTCCCTTCGAATACTTCAAAGGTGCTATCCCTTCTGATCTTTATCTCTCTGAACATCAAAGGTTCCTTTGACCTGAGTTTAGACATTGCCTATATACAAAGAAGTATGTTGGAGTAGTTTGAGAGTCAAGGGAAGTGATATAATTATGGAAAGAATTTACCCACATAATATTTTTGGTTCAAAGTAATCTAGACTAGTGTAAAAATGACATTATGGATAGAAATGAATTTTACCTTCTCTTAATTTCTAAGATTATATGAAGTTGAATTATGTCATAGGATTTTATTCTTCTTTTATGGTGAATTTGGCGTTCATTACAAGTGCCAAAATCCTGAGAGCCATAGGATCGCAACAAGTTACAAGGGATTTAAGCACTTAGAATCACCCCAGGAGAGGAGTCGTATGAACGGTGGAAACACTTCATGGAAGAAGTGTCAAAGTTGCGGGAGTCGTTGGATATTGCAGAGTAGTGAGGAGATTAAGGTTGAGTGTCTTCCAACACTCTAAGGTGTTGAATTTCACTATTTTGGAGTTCAAGGTTTGGAGCGGCAAGTTATTTTTGAGTTGTTGCATCGTGAACTCCTGGTTCACAAAATTGCGAAACGATCGACACCGTTCATAAAGGAGGACATGTGGTGAGTGCTCAAGGTTCAGGGAAAATCCCAAAAGGCTATGGATCGTTGATCCAGTGGGATCGTGGTCATCGGTTCAAGAGGAATCTGGACCGTTGATCTCTCATGGGGGAGATTTCGGCATTTCGAGGTTCGGGAGTTCGAAGGACCTAGAACAGGAGGAACGCTTGCATTTTGATTCCCCAAATCATGAAAAGTTTGTATCAATTTGATGTTAAGTGTGTGGTCAGAGAGTGGTGGTCATGTGGATGAAGTCTAAGGGCAATCCAGAACCGTTAAGCCTTTTTCGACATTTTGGCGACCGGGAGTTAGAAGGACAAGGAGTCTGGGATTGTCAAAGTAATCAGTTCTGCACATTTAATTATGATTTTAATTGCAAGGTTAGATATTCATGACTACTAGAACAATAGGTATTTTGACTATCTACTATGTGCACGTATAAAGGCATATATTATCATTCTTACTGTAGGGAATTCGCTTTAACTCTCCATTAACATCTGTACTTATTTCCACCTATAAGTATGTACAAACCTATAGCTTTCTCTAAATATATATAGAGAAATGCAGTGTCATAGGTATAGTTTCATCTTGATTCTAGTTTAATAATTGGAAATATTAGTTATGTGCTACGGTCCTACATCTTTACTTACAAAAAATATAAACATGCAGGTATATCTACCTAACTTGGGTCTCATTCTTACACATCCGTAGATTACACATCAAGCATAGTTAACTCGAAGGATCCCATCTTGTTCTCTTCGGTTTATGCCATTAAACAATATTCTAATTATGAAAGTTTGAATACTTAAAGGTGTATGACCTCATGGCAAGTAGAACTCTTAGGAAAAATCGTTCTAAAAATCTGCTTAATTAGTTTAATAATTTCATATACAATAATTTATGTACTTTTCATGCCCTGCACACAGTGACTTGTAATATGATCTGTTACTTCTATTCTACCTCTATCCTAGATGAAGATCCTCTATTGTTTCTACCAGTCCATTCATTACAGTATTAGAGTTGTTCCTATAACAAATAATTCCTACTGTGTTCCTACAGTTTTGTGAAAAACATAGCTCAACTCGGTTTCGACGATTACAAATGTCGAACACAAAAAACAAAGGACCACATTATTTGTCGAATCATGAAATGCCAAAAGACTGTAGGCCCAACACTTCGGGGTTTCGAGGTTTGAGATTTCACAATTTCAAATGCCAAACACCAACATACAACAACTCCCGAATTGCAAAAATGTGAATGGAATGTGGGACCAACACTTCGGGGTTTCGAGGTTCGGGGTTTCGTGGTTCAGAATTTTGGGGTTTACGAACACCTGACGCACAAACAAAATGAAATAAGTAATTTCGAATTGCGAAATGATATTAGGGTGTGGGCCCAACAATTTCGAGTTTCGATGTTTGGTAAAGAAAAGGAACTCCGCATATATGTAACAAGAAAGTCCCAAATGCCAAAATATCAATTTTGTATTTAATCTCTTTTTAAAATCACACGCTCCAACAAATAAACTCAGAATAAATAAATGATCAGGTTTGTAGTTGGTAAAACCAAATAATTATTGTGTTTGTACAAAAAATGAATTTATCAAGAAATAAAAATGAGTTTACAAACTCAATAATAGAAAATCATAATCGCAGAGAAAACCTCCAAAATAGGGAATAACCAAATCAATTCAGGAAATGCTTTCAAGCTATCTCACCCTCTATGTCTAGAATTACAATATGATTCAAGTATTTATGGGAACAAAACTTGCCCCTTCGACCTTAGGAAAAATTAAATCAGGGCGGTGATGGTATTTGGTGGCCTGCAAAAGCTAAGGCGGCCATCAGTTGATAGTAAACCCTCACGTCTAAAAGGGTCAAGACGACCACCGATCCATCGTCATAAAGTGGTGAAATGATTACAAACCAACAAGTTTTTCCTATTACAGAAATGGATTATGACACGGCATATTTGTCCCATGGAAGTACTTCAATACAAAATTAACATATACATATCACTAGTATAAATGATTATTTAACACAGAGAGGAAGTAGATCAACATATCTGAACAAGTTTTTCAGGAAGGCAAAGGGAATAGACACGTTCCTCCCAACCATAGAATAGGCAGCCAAAATTTCTTTCTCGATTCACCCCCTAGCCTGACCATGAATCCATACTGGGGAATTTGGAAGACTCCTCCTCAACAATGTCCATAATTCCAACAGTTATCCTCTTGCCTCACACTTACTCAGCAGTGCTCATAACAACAAGGAAAATCCATCATCCCTTTTCTCTGCATACTTGGCAGCATCCTGCCTCCTGACATATGCTATTTATCAATTTTGCCTAGGTCTTTTTATCTCCCTTGGGGATTTTCGCAACTTGCTAAATCCCTGATTTTTAGGGGCTTCCAATGGCAAAATCACTGATTTTTCACTTTTAACAATCAACCTAGGGGTAGTTCCAACATGTTCCCACTCATGGAGTCATGGTCATCTAAATTCAACATGGTTGTTCCATTTGTCCTCCTGCAATTAATATAAAATATTATGTTTTCATACAAGTGTCATAGTCAAATAGTTAGTTGGGTCAAATCAAGTCTCTTCCGAATAGTCATGTTAATTAATAACAATTATTAAATTCGAAATTCGAAATTGCCATAAATGGCAAAAATTTTCCAAATTCGAATTTATTAAAAATAGAATAAATTTCTAATGAATTTCAATTTCAAAAATATTTTATCTTTGGGGATATCACATCCTTTCCTTGTTCAGTAAAACATTGTCCTCAGTGTTTGTTCCCTTCTTGGAACATGTTTGGATGAGATTTCTGCAAATCTCCCTCCAACTCCTAACTGGCCTCCTCAGGACTAAAGTGCTTCCATTACACCTTTACCTGAGCGACGACTCTATTCTAAAGTGTTATTTCTCTGGTCCAGAATGCGCAGGGGTTCCACCTGGAACTCTCCTTCAGGTTCCACCTGCACAAATTTCCAATCAAACATATGAGTAGGGTCATGAATATACTTTTTCAACAAAGAAACATGAAATACATTATGAATTCTTAGATTAGCTGGAAGTGCAAGTTGATATGATACGGGTCCAATTCGAGCTAGTATCTCAAAGGGCCCACAAAACCTGGGTGCCATCTTGGCACAGTTCCCTAACTTCAGTAAGATTTTTTGGGCTTTGACCTTCAAGCAAACATGGTCTCCCACTTGAAATTCCAAGTGTCTCCTTTTCTGGTCTACATAACTCTTTTGTCTATCGTGTGCTTCATTCAAGTTTTGTTGTACCTTTCTTACCATGTCCTCCATTTCTTGGAGCATCTTTGATCCAACCATGAGTCTGTCAGTTGGGTTATCCCAACTAATTGGAGTTGTACACTTTCTTCCATACATTATTTTGAAAGGGCTCAACTTAGCCGAAGTTCGGTACCCATTGTTATAAGCAAATTCTACCAAGTGCAGGTAGTGTTCCCACTTGCTCAGTTTTGTTCTTACGTACATGTGAAGCATATCCTCTATGATATGCTTTGTCCTTTCAGTATGCCCATCCATTTGTGGATGATAGCTAGTACAAAAGTTCAAGTTAGTGTTTAGTCCTACAAACAATTCCTTCCAAAAAGCGGATGTAAATTTTACGTCTCTATCTAAAACCACCATTTTAGGAATATCATGCAGTCTAAAAATTTCATGAATATTTTAGCAATGTTTATAGCTTTAAAAGTAGACTGTACATGAATAAAGTGTGCAGACTTACTGAGTTTATCGATTACAACCATGATAGAATCATTTTTTTTTTGAGTTTTAGGCAAACCTGTTATAAAGTCTAGTGATATAGTCTCCCATTTCCATTCTAGTACCAGTAATGGCTGTAATAGGATGGTCGGGTGCTGGTGCTCGACCTTAACCTACTGACAATATTGGCACCTATCCAAGTACTCTGTTGTTTCACCCTTCATATTAGGCCAGTAAAATAGTTTTCTGAGTGTTGTTGTTGTTTTCTTGTAACCTGGATGGCCAGAATACGGTTTCTTATGCACTTCGTCTAAAACAGTTAATTTTAACTCTGTTGAATCTGGTATGTAAAGTCTGTTTTTAAATCATAATAGTCCCTTCTTGTCGATACTTAGATCTGGTTTATCTAAGTTTGCGATACTGTTTTGAAATTCTTCCATCACCTTAGTGTAATTTCCATCATTAATACTTGTCGTCCTTATTCTTTGTTGCAGACCGCTTTTTGCCCTGCTAATATTTAGCTCAAATAACCCATCGACTCTTCTTCTTAAAGAACCTGCTACTTTATTTTCCTTACCCTTGATATGTCTGACCTCGAAGTCGAATTTGCTCAGGAAATCTAGCCACCTTGCTTGTCTTGCATTAAGGTCTAGTTGGTTAAACAAATATTTCACCCCGCTATTATCCGTCAATATTAGGATTTTTTTTCCCATTATATAGTGTTGCCACATTTTTAAGCCATGTATTACTGCTACCAATTCTAAGTCATGAGTGACATACTTTCTCTCATGTTCTTTTAATTTCCAGGACTCATAACAAATGACGTTTCCTTCCTGAGTTAGAACACCACCTAGTCCCTCTTTACTTACATCAACACATACTGTGAAGTCTTTATCTGGGTCTGCTACCTTCAAAATGGACGTCGATGTCAATAATTATTTCAACTTGTTAAAACTGTCTTGACACTTTTGCGACTAGTTAAACTTGGTCCCTTTTTTTTGTAATGGCGTGATAGGGTAGGCTATCTTGGAAAAACCTTTTATAAATCTGCGATAATATCTAGTGATTCCCATGAATGACTGGATATCTACCCCATCCTTAGGTACTGTCCATTCCATAATGGATTTTATCTTTTCCGCGTCTATGGAAATACCTTCCGAGGAAATGACAAGTCCTAAATATTTTATTTCTTTTTTATAAAAGTCACATTTGTCGAATTTTGTGTATAGTTTGTGTTTCCTTAATGTTTGCAAAACTATTCTTAAGTGTTCATCATGTTCCTCCTCCATTTTAGAATAGACTAGAATATCGTCGATAAATACTACTACGAACTTGTCTAAGTACTGACTAAAAATGTTTTTCATCAAGCACATAAATGTGGCTGGTTCATTAGTGAGTCCGAAAGGTATGACTACAAACTCATAATGTCTGTATCTTGTTCGAATTTTTTTTTTGTTTATGTCCTCGTCCTTTATCCTAACTTGATGATAACCAGATCGTAAATCCAATTTTGAAAAGATCTTGGCCGCACCAACTTGATCGAACAGATCATTTATCCTAGGTAAGTGGTATTTGTTCTTAATGATCATTTTCTTCAGTTGTCTATAATCGATACATAGTCATAGAGTACCGTCTTTCTTTTTCACAAAGAGGATTGGTGCTCCCCATGGTGAGACACTCGGTCTGATATACTCTTTGTCCAACAATTCCTATAATTGTATTTTTAATTTTGTCAGTTCTGCTAGACTCATTCGGTAGGGTTCTTTTGAGATAGGGGCTGATCTAGGTAGTAAGTCTATGGAGAAATATATTTCCCTTCTAGGAGATAATTATGGTATCTTATCCACAAACATGTCTCTGAATTCACGTAGGACAGGAAAGTCTTCTAACTTGGGCTTATCTTCTTTTTCTAATAGATTCATCACTTGGATGGCGTAAACTTGACATCCCTTTATAATACATTTCTTGAGTTGCATCGCTGAAACTTGTCTGACTGATATAGGTTTTGGTATGCCTTGGGCTATTCTAACAGTGTCAAAATTATCTTTATAGCTAAGTATCTTTCTATAACAGTCTAGTACTGCTTTGTGTTGCTCCATCCAATCCATCCCTATAATCATATCATAAGATCCTAGTGGTATGATGTTCAGATTGGTCCTTATCTTTTGACCATCTAAGCTAAACTCAAGATCAGAAATAAAGTCAACTACTTTCCTTTTAGTGCATGTTGCTAGTTGTAGAAGCCATGATTTTGTGTGCTTCAGTTTCTTCTATTTATTCGACTCTACTACATCGGGAGTAATATAACCTAACGTAGCTCCAGGGTCAATTAAAACAAAAATTTGAGTGTCATTGATTTTACCTTCGATTTATACCACCGAGGAATGGTGGTCAGCTTGTCGACCATCTATGGCTGCATTTATCTGATGTAGAATTCTTCCTACATCTCCCATTATCGAGGCTTCCTGAAAATTGTGAACAATAGTTTTGTTTGTTGCAATTAAATGTGGACAGTTCCTCCTTAAATGAGGCTCTCCACACTCCCAAAACTTTAATGGCTCGTGGGAGTTGTCCCCAAACTTCTTCATTCCCAGGTTTACCAGTTTACCACTACCTTGTGTATTCAGATGATGGGAGTGAAAATCATTCCTTGGGAAAAATTTTGCTACATTCCGATAAGGAGCTGGATGGTATCCCTTCTTCTGTTGCTTCATTCGATATTGCTTCTTATCCTTCCAGGTCTTAGGAAACTCTACCCGTTGTTTACACTAGTCATAGCACATGTGTGCTTTCCTGAATACCTCACTCATGGATTTGGGGATGTCAAACTCAATTTTGTCACAATAGGCCCGTGGTAAACAACTTAAGAATCGTTGGGTTTTTATCTTATCCTCCCGGATGTACGGTACAAACCTTAGTGGTTCTAGAAATTTATTTATGAGGTCCTCCATCATCATATGTCTGAGTCGTAACTCGTAAAATTCTTTCCTCTTCCTTTCATAATAGCTTTCAGAAAGGTATTTTTTCTTGAAATACTTCTTAAAGTTGGACCATTCCAACTGTTTCTCCTTTAGGCCCTTGGCCAATTTCAGGTCCTGCCACGAAATGCTAGCCTTCCCCTTCAGATTGTAGATGGCTATTCTAACCTTCATGTTGTTAGAATAGTTGTAGATCTAGAAGTATTTTTTTATGTCCAACAGCCATGCCTCAGCTTCTTCTCCTGTCCTGGATTCTCCATCAAAGCTAGCTAATTTAATATTTTTAAATTCTCCTTCAAGGTGGTCTACTTGTTTTCTTTTTCTGTCTAGTATAGTTTTTTCCTCAACTGAAGGTGTCCCTTCAAACGAGCTGTTTCCTTTTTCTGTTTTCAGTCCAGAATTCTTGAAGGCCCTTTTGTTGACTTCTTCATCATGGTTATTGTCTTTTGGTCTTTTTTTGGTTACTATACTATGCAACATGACTTCATTTATCTCTTGTTGTTCCTGCTATTCTTTCTTCAATTTTTCATTGAAGGTCTTGAAAACCTGTAGTTCAACAATAAGATTCCTCATTGTTTCCAACACCTCTGTGGGTGAGCTTCCATCACTGTTCTGTCTTGGATCTCCCGGAGGTCCTTGCTGTAGATTTCTATTTGAAGCCATAAGATTTATTAGTTTTACATATGTTGGCATGTATACTAAGTAGCTAATGTGGCCCTGTTCAGGCCGAGTGTTGTAGCTTTTGCTCTGATACCATATGTAATGTACCTCAAATTCACCATAAAATAAAAAATAAAAAAATTCTATGACATAATTCAATTTCTTTTCAGCTTTAGAATTTAAGAGAAGGTAAGATACATTTCTGTCCATAATGACATTATTACACTAGTCTAGTTTACTTTGAACAGAAAATCTTATGGGGATAAATTCTTTCCATAATTCTATCACTTCCCTTAACTTTCAAACTACTCCAGCCTACTTATATGTATATAGAAAATATCTAAACTTAGGTCGAAGGAACCCTTGAGGTTCAGAGAAAGGATCTTGGCGCACATAGTTTAACCTCTGGGTGGTCTTGCAGGAGAGCAGCTGAAACGAATGGCAGAGACACTTTGGGGAGAAGTGCCAAAATACCGAGATCCATAGGATCAGACCAAGTTACAAGGGATTTAAGCGCTTAGAAGCACCCCAAGAGAGGAGTCGTATGAACAGTGGAAACACTTTGTGGAAGAAGTGTCGAAGTTAAGAGAGTCGTTGGATCTGGCAGAGCAACGAGGATATTAAGACCGAGTGTCTTCCAACACTCTAAGGCGTTGAATTGCGCTATTTCGAAGTTTAGGGTTTGGAGCGGCAAGTGATTTTGGAGTCACTGCATCGTGAACTCCTGGTTCGTGAAATTGTGAAACGATCGACATTGTTCATCAAGGAGGACATATTGCGAGTGGTCAATGTTAGGGGAAAATCCCGAAAAGTTGTGGATCGTCGATCTAGTGGGATCGTGGTCATCGATTCAAGGGGGCGATTTTGGCATTTAGGGGTCCGGGAGTTCGAAGGACCTAGAACAAGAGGAACACTTGCATCGCGATTCCCTGAATCATGAAAAGATGGTAGTGATTTGACGTTAAGCGCATGGTCACAAAGTGGTGGTCACGTGGATGAAGGTTAAGGGCGATCCAGAACCGTTAAGCCCTTTTCGGCATTTCGGTGACCGGGAGTTGGAAGGACAAGGAGTCTGGGATTGTCAAAGTAATCAATTCTGCACATTTAATTATGCTTTTAATTGCAAGGTTGGATCTTCACGACTACTAGAACAGTAGGTATTTTGATTGTCTGCTATGCGCACGTATAAAGGCGTATATTATCATTCTTACTGTAGTGAATTCTCTTTAACTCTCCATTAACATATGTACTTATTTCCACCTATAAGTATGTACAAACCTATCACTTTCTCTAAATATATATAGAGAGATGCACTGTCATAGGTATAGTTTCATCTTGATTATGGTTTAATAATTGGAAAGCTCAGTTACGTGCTATGGTCCTACATCTTTACTTACAGAAAACATAAACATGCAAGTATATATACCTATCTTGGGTCTCATTCTTACACACTAGTAGCTTACACATCAAGCATAGTTAACTCGAAGGATCCCATCTTGTTCTCTTCGGTTTATGCCACTAAACAATAGTCTAATTACGAAATTTTGAATACTTAAAGGTGTATGACCTCATGGAAATCACAAATCTTAGAAAAAATCACGCTAAAAATCTACTTAATTAGTTTAATAATTTCATATACAAAATTTTTTGTACTTGTCATGCCCTATACACAGTGACTTGTAATATGATCTATTACTTCTATTCTACCTCTATCCCGGATGAGGATCCTCCATCGTTTCTACCAATCCATTCATTATAGTATTAGAGTTGTTCCCATAACAAATAGTTCCTACTATGTTCCTACAGTTTTGTGAAAAGGAGAGGTCAATCGGGTTTCGACGATTACAAATGCCGAACACAAAAAACAAAGGACCACGCTATTTGTCGAATCGCGAAATGCGGAAAGAATGTGGGCCCAACACTTCCGGGTTTCGGGGTTCGGGATTTTGCGATTTCAAATGCCAAACACCAACATACAACAACTCCCAAATTGCGAAAATGTGAATGGAATGTGGGACCAACACTTTGGGGTTTCGGGGTTCGTGGTTTTGGGGTTCAGAATTTTGGGGTTTACGAACACCTAATGCACAAACAAAATGAAATAAGAAATGTCAAATTGCGAAATGAGATTAGGGTGTGGGCCCAATGATTTCGGGTTTCGGTGTTTGGTAAAGAAAAGGAACTCCGCATATATGTAACAAGCAAGTCCCGAATGCCGAAATATCAATTTTGTACTTAATCCCTTCTTAAAATCACACGCTCCAACAAATAAAATCGGAATAAATAAATGACCGAGTTCGTAGTTGGTAAAAACAAATAATTACTGTGTTTGCTCAAAAAATGAGTTTATCAAGAAACAAAAATGAGTTTACGAACTCAATAACATAAAATCATAATCGCAAAGCAACCCTCCAAAACATGGAATAACCAAATCAATTTGGGAAATTATTTCAACCTATCTCACCCTCTGTGTCCGGAATTACAATATGATTCAAGTATTTATGGGAACAAAACTTGCCCCTTCGACCTTAGGAAAAATCAAATCAGGGCAGTGATGGTATTTGGTGGCCTGCAAAGGCTAAGGCGCCCACCGCTTGACAGTAAACCCTCACGTCTTGAACGGTCAAGACGGCCACCGATCCGCCCTCATAAAGCGGTGAAATGATTATGAACCAACAAGTTTTTCCTAATATAGAAATAGATTATGACATGACAGATTTCTCCCATGGAAGCAATTCAATATAGAATTAACATATACATATCACTAGTATAAATGATTATTTAACATAGAGAAGGTGTAGATCAACATATCTGAAGTAGTTTTGCGGGAAGGCAAAGGGAACAACCACGTTCCTTCCAACCGTAGAATAGGCAGCCAAAATTTCTTGCCCGATTCACCCCCTAGCTTTACCATGAATCCATGAGGGAGAATTTGGAAGACTCCTCCTCAACAATGTCCACAATTCCAGCAGTTATCATCTTGCCTCACACTTTCTCAGCAGTTCTCATAACAACAAGGAAAATCCATCATCCCTTTTCTCCACATACTTGGCAACGTTCTGCCTCTTCACATATGCTATTTATCAATTTTGCCCAGGTCTTTTTCCCTCCCTTGGGGATTTTCACATCTTTCTAAATTGATGATTTTCAGGGGCTTCTAATGGCCAAATTAGTGATTTGCCACTTGTAACAATCAACCTAGGGGTAGTTCCAACATGGTCCCCACTCATGGAGTCATGGTCATCTAAATTCAACATGGTTGTTCCATTTGTCCTCCTGCAATTAATATAAAATATTTTGTTTTCATACAAGTGTCATAATCAAATAGTTAGTTGGGTCAAATCAGGTCTCTACCCAACAGTCATGTTAATTAATTACAATTATTAAATTTGAAATTCAGAATTGCCATAAATGACAAAAAAATTCCAAATTCGAATTTACTAAAAACGGAATAAATTTCCAATGAATTTAAATTTCAAGAATATTTTATTTTTGGGGATATCACATTAAGTAGACGTAGAACCATATTTCACGGTTGTAATGTTAATAAACAAAATATAAAATTTGACTTTTATTAAAATAAAAAATTTAAAAGTAAAAATGAAGTCACGTATAACTATCTGCATGGTTGAAATTCTAGTAAGTCAGCCTACATCCATCATCTTAACTTTAGATATACTTCGTAGAGTTCCAAACCTTTACTAAATTTTTGAACTCTAAAAAAGGTTTGATGTCCACGGTAAACAATTTTAAAAATTGTATATTTTAAAAAAAAAATCAATAATGCATGTTCTACTAATAAAAAATATAACATTATTTCATATTGTCTACCCAAATTATATGTTTAAGAAGTTAGTTATGCAAAATGAAAAAGTAATCCTTTATTTATAATAATTTTATATACTACTTACCACCTTTGTTTGTCCTAAGCTATATTTTTTTATTGAAAGCATATATCCCAAATCTCATAGTGCAATTCATATGAGACTATTAATATTCACATTTTTCTTAAAAAATTATGTTTTTTACTACTTTCCTTTATTAGACCATTCTCGAAACCTTACTTAGCCTAGGGATAAGTTGATGGACTTACCACCTAAATGTTAGGGTAAATTAGTCAATGGTGAGTTAGATTCTCACGAAAATTTTAATGTAATTTTTAAGAGGGATTTATCCTGATCACAATCATAACGTGCAAAGGGTCACACAATCATAATGCATGCTGAAAATCTGATTTTCCATGAAAATGGTCACATCGTAATCATGTTAAATACGTTCAAGTTAGGGAGGTTTTGAGATTTGATAGCATAGGAATTATAAGGTTGTAATGCTAGACTCAACATATCAAGTATCTTATTAAACATGTGTGTCCGTTTTATTTCGTGGTGACTCTTTCGAGTCCTAGGTGTAACGACCTTGGGAAAACATATGGGGAGGTCTCCCAATATCCCATGCAATTTTTTTCATTCATTTTCTTTTTTGATAACATTTTAGTGAAAGATGAGAATTCTATACTAGGGTTTCAATGCTCTAGTTCGAGCTCCCTTTTTTGATTGTTTGGATAAATTTACCCCCGCACTCTGCCTGTCCTCAGTGAGGTTTCACTCTGTCTACTCTTGGAATTTAAAAGTCTCGACATAATAGGTAAGAGGGTTATTCCTTGATAGGTAAGAGGGTTATTCCTTTTTAGAAGAAGTTTCATTTAATACTTACAACATTCTTCTTCACTGTAGACTTTACAATTTTTATTTGTTGTTCCAGGTTGAATAGTTTTAATAAAGTTTCGTGCACCTTTTTCCCTAGTTTTATACTCTACTAATATCTCAAAGGTGGTCGTTGTCTCCATTTTTACCTTTCTCTGTTTAATATCTCAAAGTTGGTCATTGTCTCCATTTTTATATTTCTTTATTTAATATCTCAGAGTTAGTTGGTGTCTTGATTTTTATCTTTCTCTGTTTAATATCTCAGAGTTGGTCCTTGTCTCCATTTTTATCTTTCTTTGTTTAAGATATATATTGTTGACTCTTTACAGAGTGTGCCTATAATGGGAGAAACTCCTTACATATGAGATTACTCTGTTGATGTTTTTTATATGTTGTTTAAATAATATTTTAATTGGATATTCTAACCAATGATGGTTGTTAATGAGGGTGCCCATCAGGACGAATGTTGGATTCTCGCGGTTCAATTTCATGCACCTACATGATTTTTTCTTGTTGGGAATGTTGGACTCTTGTGGTTCAATTTCATGCACCTACGTGATTTTTTCTTTTGGGGTTTTTGAGCTTGCATGGGTAAAACTATTACCCCGTCCTTACATTCATTCTTCGATGGTTTTTTTCGTTTCTTAATAGATGTGCAACATGAAGGTGTATTTGAATACATTAACAAGGGGGAGGGGAATCCGACACTTCTTGGTCTGGAAACCATGTAAGTATTCTTAATTAAAGTCTTTCTATTTGTGTCAATAAATTTTGTGAGGGACTATATTAATTTATGTTCTTGCAAAAGATTCTTAACATGTGTTGGGTATGGTCTTAATGGCAGGGAGTAAAACCCACAAGCGGTACTTTTGTTTCTAAACCATACCTTCACTATGGATAAGGATTTTATACCATTTTATTGTTCGAAATGGTTGTTTGGATACCTATTGTGGTTCTTACGCCCACATTCTTGGTCAATATAAAACTGTAATAGTCTTTCTTGGAGGTGTTCAACAATAGTTTTAATGAATCTTTTGTATTGTTGTTAAATATAACCCGTAGTGGGCTATTCCAACATATGTTTTCTTTTAAATGGGGATTTCCCCCTTATTAATTTATAGATTTTTCATGATTATAAATTTGTATATTGTTTGTTATTGGACTATCCCTGTAACTTCTATTGGTGGGCGAGAAGGACTCGGGATTTATTTTATATACTCACATGCACTTACTTATATTCCTTTTGGATTTAATTAGTTATAGAACTTCCAATTTTCTTATAAGCATATTCTATCTATATAACTTATATTTCTTTCCTTGTACTTTATTAACTGCATGTATATTTTGGAATACCTATAAAGTAATATTAGAAATCTAGTTTTAGCTTCTCTCAAATTATGTTATACATGTTTCACGGTTAGTTCCATTTCCTTTAAAATTTCAGTTCCTATCATTAATCTATTGACAGGATTACTCCATGAAATAGGGGTGTTACATTTTATTCCATAAATAATTTCAAAATGACTAAGTTTAGATGAAGCTTGGTAATGATTATTATAAGATAATTCAATTAAATGTATATATTCTTCCCATTTGTTTGGTCTATTCATAACATACATTCTATGAATATCTTATACTATTTGGTTTGTTCTTTCATTCTTCCCATCCATCTAAGGATGGTAAGCAGTGTTGAAATTTAATTGTGTGTTTGATCCCTTAAACAATACCTTCCAATTTGTTTTTGTAAATTTTGTATCTCTATCTGAGATTACAATTTTAGGAATTCCATGTAGTCGGAAGATTTATTTAATAAATATATATTCTATGTTAATGATGTATTTTGTGTTGCTCAAACTTCCTGTATTCATAAGAAAATGCATGATTATCCTGCATTAATTCTCCTCAAAATCCTTCAATGCATGCATCTGTGCATACAACAAAATATTTATATGGATCTCATATTTTTAATATAGGAGTTGTTGTTAGGAGATGTTTTAGTTTTTCAAAACTTTCTTGGCATTTTTCAGATCATATAATTTTAGTTTCTTTCTTTTGTTGGGATCTTATAGGATGAATAATCCTTGAAAACCCCTTAATAAAATTTTGGTAATAACCTGTTATATCCATAAATGATCTTACATCTGAAACATATTTTGGGATTGATCAGTCCATAATGGATATTATTTTTTCAGGGTCAACAACTATTCCTTCTTTAGAGACTACAAGTCCCAAGTATTAAATCTTATATTTATAAAAATCACATTTACTAAGTTTAGCCTACAAATTTTGCTCTCTCAAGATCTGTAGAACTATTCTTAAATGGTATTCATGCTCCTCTTTATTCTTTGATTAGATTGGTATATCATCTATGAAGATTATCACAAATTTATCTAAGTATTTACTTAGGATACTATTCATTAGACACATGAATGAGGCTGGGGAATTTGTTAACCCAAAGGGTATTGCTATGAACTCATAATGCCCATATCTTGTCCTAAAAGTTGTTTTGTATATATCTTCATCTTTAATTCTTACTTGATGATATCTCTCTTGCAAATAGATTTTTGAAAATATCGTTTCCCGATGTACTTCATCAAATAGATACTTGATGCAGGGTTAAAGGATATCTATTTTTAATTTTGATTTTATTAGGTTGTGTATAGTGTATACATAGTCACAAGGTTCCATATTGCAATTATATTGCTAAAAATTCAGGGATGAACCGTTGATCTACCAATCCTATAAGGAATAAACCGTAGGTCTACATAGTCATAAATTGCAGAGATAAAAAAATGGAGTGAGGAAAAATCGTGGAGAAAGTAAAAGCAGTTTTCATAGGGAACAATGCAGAGATCCCCGTCGGTATTAAAGGCCAAAAAATCTTAAGGAAATCAATTAGGTTAAAAAGGAGCATCGAGCAACAACCTTAACCAGTGGAAAATTCCCCAGGTGACAAGCAACGATTGTTGTCTAAGAGAATGGAAAATCGCAGTCCTAGGAAATTAGCAAAATTGGCAGGTGACACTTTGGCAAAACGCAGTCTTAACCAGCAACAATGACAGTCTTAACTATTGAAAAATCACAGTACATTATATAAGCTTGTGTAATTAAAATTATCATTGTACAGTAGAAGGAAAATCAACTAGATACTTGACTTCTATATAATAAAGTAAAATGTGGAATCAACGGAGGTAAATATTCAATCAAAAAGAATAAAGATGGTTAATTTCCCCAGCAAAAACGTGCCATCAGATTGCATTAAAGGCATGTAATGCAATCGCCGTAACTTCTATCAAACACAAAGTGCATTTTCCATTAAATAAATTAATCCACAGAGGGCATTCACCATTAATACAATAATTTGTAGAAGGGAAATCCATTGCCAAGCATTTCTTCGATTTTTTTTTTAAACATTCAATCGTTGAGTTCTAACGCATCCGTTATGTTGGGTAAAATCGTTGTCGAAATAAAAACATATTACGGAGAGAAAACACAGTGATCAACACAATAGAGAATCACGGTCAAGTTCCAATAGAATAACACAACATAATGAAAATATAAGAGTTTGATGTCATGCACAATGTTCCACCCAACCAGAGTAAATAATTTCACAGTCATTGCAGGGTGTGTAAATTCACAGTAATTAATCAATAAAAATCGTCAATTAAATCTATGAGATCACAGAGGCCATATAAAAAAAAACCGTAGAGGTCCTTTCATAAAAACACAGATAATATTTCATTAAAAATGCAAAGGACAATTCATTGAAAATGCAAAAGACAATTCATTAAAAACACAGAAGATAATTCATTAAAAATGCATAAGTACTCACTCGCAAAAGGCGCAAGGAAATCCATCAACAAGGAACAATCAGCAGGGTTAAATGGATGGGCAGAGACATCCTTCGCTCATCATCCATGGATAGAAAAGTAGGGCATTAGGATCTATAGGTCTATTAATACTAAAGTGACAATTTTCGATCCGACTCCTAGCCGACTACTCACAGGAGGAATGAGGAGCTAGGGACGAGGGCAAAGTAAGAAGCGCAAACTCATCACAAAATCAATGGAAACATAGGACATTCATGACATGCAGGGATCAAAAGCCAAGGGAATCAAGTCAAACAATGAGCTTAAGGCTTACGAGGAAAATTATGTTCTTGATTGGAATGCTAAATCCACATTTTCTTTACGCAATAAAAGTACAAAGATAAAAGTGTAAAGTATAATAATAATCTACCATGCAGAAATAAAGGAAGCATACCATAGCCCAAGTTTTCCGCTCTGATTCATTGTCCCATGCCCTCCATGTATCTCTTGCTTATCGACCGATGAAACTTCACCAGTACCTCCCAGCCAACGCTAGGGGTACTCTTCTTCCCCCTTAGCCCCCTGAGCCTCAAAGGGGCCACGCACACTAAACTAGAGAATCAACTAGCTCCCAACTCACCTCGCACGTCCGAGCTACCACTCCTCATCGAGTTGGGTATCCCAACTCCCAGAAGATAAGTCCGTCAAGTCTAAACTTTTGTAGTCTAACATTACGCATCACATAAGCCGTGCATTATCCTCCTCCTCCCTACTTTATATAGAGTTTCCAAGTCATTTACTTTTCCAAAATCCCATTTAATTTATTGTTCAATAATTTAATTCATAAAAATCCTCCCCATACATGTATCACCCATCCCCTTCATTGCACCATAAATTATTTTCATTAATTAATTAATTACCCTATTTCCCTCACCCTCCTAAAACCATTCCTAGAATTGCTCCTAGGTGTCCCTATATTCCCTTACACATTTTAATGACTTACCCCCCTTACTATATTACTAGTTGAGTTTAATTTAGAAAGTTCTTAAATGCTAGATACCTTACTAAGTTAGTCTTTCTTCTTTTTCCTTTTGTTTCCCCTTTCTTCTTATGTTTCCCTCTTTTTCCTAGTTTCCTAATTCTTTTAAATTTCCCTCTTTCCCTTTTCATTTAAAACTCAAATTGGAATGTGTAGGAAATTAATGTTTTCGCCTTTTCCTTTTTAATTAATAAATTTTTAATTTGCATAAGTGATAAAACAATTATTTCCCCCTTTTTCCCCTTTTAAATTTTATCCCCCATAGATTTTTATAAATTAATTGAATTACTAACCCCCTTCTTGTCAAATGATTAATGATGATTATCATTATTATTCATTTATTTTTATTTTTATTTTTATATAATAGATATTTATTTTTTATTTTTATCACAAGAATCACTTCGAAATAGACTTTATTTTCCTAGGTTGGGCGACATTTTATTAGGGAAATTGTTTTAAATATTTCTTATCACGTTATTCATCCTAAGTCCATATAGGTTTATCCATTTATTACTTAATAATGCGACGTGCCCTTAAGGATGCACTAGGTGATCCAAGGGTTCCAGTTGCCTCATTTCATTTCCCTTGCACGACGTGCCCTTTAGGATGCACTACGTGATCCAAGGGTTCCACTCACCTCTTGACTAACTTGGTAGACATAAAAAAAACATGGAGTCATTACTCCGCTAGGTGATCTTGTGGGAGAATTAAGGCCTCTAAGGACTAAGGCCCCTGCCTTATTGTGTGCCCCTTAGAATTGTTTTGAGCGACTGTTGCAGTCGACCCTCATGACATTGTGGGTCTTCTCGAACTAGGTAACTGTTAACCTACAGTTCGATCCATGATGAGAGTGCTAGTAGGTTGTGGCAGGCTTGTTTTCCACACCTCTCCCTCAATGTCTTTGGTTATCGTGCGTGACCCCTCTACTACACATGTGAGTCTGGTTGGAAATCTATCATCAGCCTGCATCATCAATGAATCATGTCAAATATAGTATCCATAATCATATCATCTAATCAAATGCATAAATGTCATATATACGACAATCAAACCCCCAATAGTCCACTCCCTGACTCGATCCATATTCTAAGGGGTTTCATCAATGCCTTTGCATCCTCGAGGTCCAAAATCCTGCACAATTAGGAAAACTGAGTCAATAGCTCCTATCTATGTCAATACCATAAAATAAGAACCCATCAATCCATAATGCATCATAATCATAATCAAATTCCCAATAATATAATAATCCAGATCATTTTCAAGAAAGTGTCCTCAAAGAATAAGTTCGCTCAGTGCGCACAAGAGAGGGATGTTACATACACCCCCTCTTGGTCTAAAATTCATCCCAAAGTTTCACAGTATATAATTGCTGAACTAATGTGTATCAAAGTATCATAAGTCTATCTATCAAACAAAAATGGAAACACTTGGTGCATATCATATGCATCCTCCGAGGTTTCCAAGTGTGGACTATTGTTGTCCCACTAGACCTTGACCTGATCTATTGTTCGACGTCATAGTTGTCGAATTCGATGATCCAAGATGCGGCTCGACTCAGCCGTGAGTGCCACCTTGTCTAATACCTACAAGGAACTCAAGTCAATAACATGTGTAGGATCACTAATATAATGTCTCAAAACAGATAGGTGAAAAAAATCATGCACACGCCTCAAAGAATCAGGAAAGGCTAGTCGATAGGCCATAGGCCCCTTCCTCTCCAAAATCTTTAAAGGTCCCATGAACCTAGGAGAGAGTTTATGTCCATTTCCAAAATTGATCGAGCTCTTATGCGGTTTTACCTGCAAGAAGACTCAATCACAAACTTTGTAACTACGATCGACACGGTGCGGATCGACATAACTCTTTTGTCGATCCTATGGTTCCTTGATCCTTTGTCTTATTGTTTTCATTTTCTCTTCCATTTCTTGGATCGCTTCTAGTTCCATCAAGACCCTATCCTCAATCCAATTCCAACACAAAGGTGTCCGACATGGTTGCCCATAAAGGAACTCAAAAGGCGCCATCTTATTGGTGCTTTGGTAACTATTGTTATAAGCGAATTCTACCAGTGGAAAGAATTATTCCCAATGATTTTGTTTGTCCATCACATACATGCACAACATTTCCTCCAAGGTCTGGCTCATTCACTTGGTCTTCTCGTCAGTCTTCAGGTGATAAATAGTACTGAAGTTAAGTTGGGTTCCCAAGGCCTCTTGGAAACTAGTCCAAAATCGTCCAATAAACACCGATCCTCGTTTGGATATAATCCTCTTAGGAACACCATGCCGCCTCAAAATATCACTGATGAAAACTCTAGCTATGTCAGGTGCTTGATACATCATATGCACAGGAATAAAATGAACACTCTTCGTCAGAGTGTCAGCTACCACAAAAACCGAGTTATGTCTCCTTGACGTTAGCGGAAATCCAACAATGAAATCCATTGAAATGACCTCCCATTTTGATTTTGGAATAGCGTGTGGCTGTAGATATCCTAATGGATGTCTATGTTCAGCCTTTACCTTCTGACATTCTAGACATCGAACCACATAGTTAACTATGTCTGAGTTCATTCCCTTCCATAAGAATACGAGTTTAAGGTCCGCCCTCATCTTCGTGACTCCCAGGTGGGCCATGTACACTGCTTTGTGAGCCTCGTTTAGGATAAAAATTATCATCTCGTCATTCAGTGGTACGTAAATATGATTTTTAAACCTCAATAATCCTTCATCGTCAAACGTAAGTCCTTCAAATTGCGCTACCATCATTGTGTTTTGTCCGATAAAATCCTTGACCTCTTTTTATGATTCATCGTCGTGCTATAAAGTTAGAATCTTTTCACGTAGATTCATCTAGAGAGGCAATACCTGTTAAGTACCAAATACTTGCATACAGAAATAACACAAATATTCAGAGAACAATATATAAAACCACAACTTTATTATAGAAACCCTTCAGGTAGAGCAACACCATACAATGGATCCTATTATGGAAGAGATCCTCTCATGTTCACTTGTCTCTTCGAGGGGGCTTCTTCCTATTGAGCTACAACTCATAATACAATACTTATCTTCATGTCCCATTACACTGCTTGAACCTCTTTACATATTTCTACCATCATCTAAGAATATTCTAGAGGAGGAATCTTCTAGAAGTAGAACTTTCTAAGAAGTCCTCTTACATTTATTATATCTAATTACCCATTTATTATATCTAACTACCATAGTGGGCCTTATTTAATAATATAGTGGACCTAGTCCACCTTACATTTAATGGCCTCCACTATTATCACTATGGGACCTCTGGGTCCCCCCACTACCTCTCTAGCTACCTTCCATTCCACCCCCCTTATGAAAGCATTTTCCTCAACGCTTGATGTACAACCATATACCATGGTCCCATGGATAAGTGTGGACCATAATGGTGAAGTAGACTAGAGAACCAAGGTCCCATTGAGAAATGCAAGCCACAATGCTAAAGTAGTCCAAACACCATTGTAAACTAGGGTCCCATGTCCAAGTGCTCATGTGACTCCACACGGAAGATATCGACACGCAGTAACCAACTGAAAATGATACTCCCAATACCGACACCTATCATGTGGATCCAAATAAGAATATCCAGCCACATAGTGGGAAAGGGTCAACGCTGAATATGGAAGGAACAATACCATTGTATAATATGCAGGATGGACGCTAGTAATCATAACTAGCTCTTGATGTGGGACATTGATGTTCTCTATAGATGGTGGAGTAGAGACATCAAATAAAATATGGAAGTGGTTGTCATCCCAAAAATGACAAATATCCATATACCAATCCTCGCAATCAACATCGAGATCATACTAATCATATATTTATTGATTATACTCCTCCTTGATGTCTTCCATAAGAAATCTCTCGTGCATGTTATCCAATGAATCTTGAATACTACGAAAACTATCATTGAGGCCATCTCCAAAGGCATCCAATTTGTCATTCAGTGTCTCATACAATTGAGATTTGAATGCTTCAAGAATTTCTTTGAGGGTTTGAGAGGAAATATTCATTTTAGCACCCTATGAACTATTTTTTCCTGCAACCGTAATGAAAAAACCTAAAAAATAGAATTATAAATTACAGCAAAAATTCGCGGCGTTTTTTGGAGAAACCCTGAAAAACTGCTGGATTTAAAATTCTAATAACTTCACTTCCCGGACTTCGTTTCGGCTGATTTATTTTTTGAAATTGGATGAAATTGTGAGAGGAACTCAGATATGTAATTTGTTTGGGCAAATTCGTCCTCCAACTGAAGCATAAATTAAAAAACAAATCATGCCTCCGTCCGCGGAAAAAACCTTGAAAAATTGCAGATTTTAAAACTTCAATATCTTTACTTCCTGGACTCCGTTTCAGATGATTTATTTTTTAAACTTGGGTATTTTTATGAGAGGAACTAGGATATAAAACCTGTTTATGCAAATGTTTCACAAAAATATATTGAAAATGTCTGTAATTTTGCGGCCCTCGTTTTTCTTCTCCAAAAAACAAATCTGTAAAAATAAAAAATATTTGCCCACAATGTCTGCTAAGGAAAGTTCTTTGATATTGATTGTTAAGAACCTGGATAGATATATAAATATAATCACCATAAATAATGAATACATAATAGATCCACAAATAAATATATAATAAACCATAGTTTATTATTACCAAACACTTGAGGTAGGGAAACACCATACAATGGATCCTATTATAGAATGTATCCTCTCTTGTTCACTTGCCTCTTCGAGGGGGATTCCTTCTAATGAGCATCAGCTCCAAACAAAATATTTCTCTTCATGTTCTATTACATTTCTTGAACCCCTTTCTATAGTACTACCATCACCTAAGAACATTCTAGAGGAAGAATCTTCTAAAAGTAGAACCTTCTAAGAAGTCCTCCTACATTTATTATATCTAATTACCCATTTATTATATCTAACTACCATAGTGGGCCTTATTTAATAATATAGTGGACCTGGTCCACCTTACATTGAATGGCCTCCACTATTATCACTATGAGCCCTCTTCCCCCCTCCCCCACTTCCTCTCTAGCTACCTTACATTCCACCCCCCTTATGAAAGCGTTGTCCTCAACGCTTTATGTACAATTGTATACCAGGGTCCCATGGATAAGTGTGGCCACAATGATGAAGTAAACTAGAGAACCATGGTCCCATTGAAAAATGAAATCCACCATGCTGAACAATTCCAACCGCCACTGTAAACGAGGGTCCCATGTCCAACTGCTCATGTGAACCACACATGGAATATATCGACACCCAATAACCAACTGAAAATGATGCTCCAAAGATTGACACCTATCATGTGGATCCAAATAAGAAGATTCATCCACATAATGGAAAATGGTCGTAGAAGAATCTGGAAGGAATAACATCACTGTATAATATGCAAGATGGACGCTGGTAATAATCATTGGCTCTCGATTTTTCACATTGATGCTCTCTACAAAAGGTGGATTAGAGTTATCAAATAAAATATGAAAGAGGTTGTCATCCCAGAAATGACAACTATCCATATACCAATCATCGAAATCAGCCTCCAAATCATACGAAACATATATTTCTTGATTATATGCATCCCTGATGTCTTCCATAAGAAATATCTCTTTCATGCTATCCAATGAATCTTGAATACTACAAAAACTATCATTGAGGTAGTTTGTGAGGCCATCCAATTTGACATCCAATGTGTCATATAATTGAGATTTGAATTCTTCAGTAATTTGTAGAATTTATTTGAGGGTTTTAGATAAAATAGTCATATAAGCACCCTATGAAATCTACGGTCCCACAAACGTCATGAAAAAACCTAAAAAATTGAACAATAAGTTACGGCATAAAAATTGTGGCTTTTTCTGGAAAAACCCTGGAAAAACTGTTGAATTTAAAATGTTCATAACTTCACCTCCCAGACTCAGTTTCAGCGGATTTGTTTTTTTAAATTGGGTGACATTGTGAGAGGAACTCAAATATGTAATTTGTTTTGGCAAATTTGGTCTCCAGATGCTACAAAAATACAAAAAATTGCGTCATCCGTGGAAAAAACACTAAAAAATTGCAGATGTTAAAACTTGAATATCTCGAGATTCCGAACTCCATTTTGGATGATTTTTTTTTTCAACTTGGGTGTTTTTTTGAGAAGAAATCATATATACAACCTGTTTCTACAATTTTTTTCACATAAATATACCAAAAAATTCTGGAATGTCGCGACCCTCGTTTTTCTTCTCCGAAAAAAAAATATACGCAAAAATAAAAAATATTTGCCCACAATCTCTGCCAAGGAAAGTGAACTGATACCAATTGTTAAGTACCAAATACTTGAATACATAAATAATGAAAATATTCATAGAACAATATATAAAACCACAACTTTATTATAGAAACCCTTGAGGTAGGGCAACACCATACAATAAATCCTATTATGGAAGAGATTCTCTCCTGTTCACTTGCCTCTTCGAGGGGGCTTCCTCCTATTAAGATAGAACTCACAATACAATTTTGTCCCATTACATTGATTGAACCTCCTTATATAGTTCTACCATCACCTAATAACATTCTAGAGGAGGATTCTTTTAGAAGTAGAACCTTCTAAGAAGTCCTCTTACATTTATTATATCTAATTACCCATTTATTATATCTAACTACCATAGTGGGATTTATTTAACAATATAGTGGACCTAGTCCACCTTACATTGAATGGACTCCACTATTATCACTATGAGCCCTCTGGCCCCCCTGACTACCTCTCTAGCTAACTTACAATATCGAAAGTATGCGGGGTCTCCGACTCAATTCATCTTCCACTTGGTTCACTGTTTCTTTTATGTAAGAAATCTCGAAATCATACTCCCTAAGTAGTTCCAACCAAAGTTGTTGTAGCATGTTTAGGTTTCTTTGCATAAAGATGTGTTGTAGTCCACAGTGGTCCATCTTTAGTTCAAATTTTCATCCAATAAGGTAGTGTCTCCAAACCTTCAAGTCATAAACAATGGATAACAACTCCAAATCGTGCATTGCATAGTTATCCTCATGCCCTCTTAGTTTTTTCGAGAGGTAAGTGATCACTCAACCGTCTTGCTTCAAGAATCCGTCAAAGCCCTCCTTGGATGCGTCAGTGCATACCAAGAATTTCACGCCCATGTGAGGGACCTTTAGTATCCGTGTTTCTATAAAGATCTCCTTGAGCCTCCGAAATGCTTTTGCGCATTTCTGAGTCCAAACAAACTTCTTGTTCTTCTTCTGCAATTCCGTGATTGGATTTGCTATCTTTGAGAATGCCTCAACAAACCATCGATAGTATCCTACTAAACCCATGAAGTTGCACACTTCTGGGACATTTATTAGCACAGGCCATTCCATAATATCCTCGAACTTTGTTGGATCCATGATGATACCTTCATCGGAGATGACATTCCCTAATTAGTGAATCTTTGATTGATAAAACGAGCATTTGGACAACTTCCCATACAATGTTTTCTCTCACATACACTGTAGTACTAAGTGAAAGTTCTCTTCATGCTCCTCCATTGTCCAGGAGTAAATCAAAATATCGTCAACGAATACTTGGACAAACTTGTCCAGGTACTCGCAGAACACCCTGTTCATCAAAATCATAAATACCTCAGGGGTGTTTGTCAATCCAAATGGTAAAATAGTAAACTCGTAATGTCCAAACCTCATCTTAAAGGCGGTCTTAGGGACGCCATCCTCCTTGATCCATAACTGGTGATACCCTGATCGCAAATTGATATTTGAGAACATCGTCACACCCTTCATCTGATCGAACAGATCATCAATGCTCGACAACATATACTGATTCTTGATCTTTGCCTTGGTCAATTGATGATATTCAATGCAGAGCCTCCACGAACCATCATTCCTTCATATGAAAATAACAGACGCGCCCCATGGTGACACACTTGGATGTATAAGTCCCAGGTCCAACAACTCCTTCAGTTGCATTTTCAACTCTTGTAACTCTAACGTTGACATACCATAAGGCATTCTCGCTATTGGTTCAGTCCTCAATTTTAGGTCTATGGTAAACTCCAATTCTGTCTCAAGCGGCATCCCAGGTAACACCTCTAGAAAGATGTCTGCAAACTCTCTCACCACCGGAAGGTGTTCTATACCTTCTGCTACTTCCTTCTCATTTAACGCAAGGATCGCATCAATCTTACATCCCTTGTGCAGGCTCTTCCATAGTTGCAAGGAAGAGATGAACCTCAAGGAAACTCCCCGATTTTGTCCTACAATCATGCATATTTGTCCCTCATCATCAACCAAGCTCAATTGTTTCATATTACAGATGAGTATCGCCTATGCAAATCCAAGCAGTCCATACCAATCACAATGTCATATGATCCTAAGATCATGACGTACAGGTTGGCCCTGGTGATAAACTCTCCCAGGTTAAGAGTACAGCTCGTAACCTTTCCTCCAACCTTCTATTTGGCTCCTGACACCATCTCTATGAAGTAAACTCATCATGTTTGAATACCTTTACCTTAATCCTTTTTAGCGTTGCACCAAAAATGAAACTCTCGGTAGCACCGATATCTATCAAAATACTAAGGGTCTAGTCAGCGACGGTACCTGATGTCTCGAGCATAGTCGAATGGTGCCCTTCCTGGAGGTTATTCACTACTGCATGAATCATATGGGCCTTGTCCAAATCTCCCACGGTAGTGGATTCAACTGATCCAGACGTTGTAGTCCTCTCCACTTGGCAGATGTGTTGGTAGTGTGGCTGCCCACATGTCCAACACCCTTCTTTGGTCTAGTAGTCCTGGTAGTTGAAGTAGAAGTTGACGTTCCACCGGACTAGAATCTTGGTGTGGTGTGTTGAAGAGGCCTAAACTGTTGCTACTATGGTCGAAGCTGTTGTTGATGTTGTGGTCCCCAATAAGGTGTCTGTTACTGAGGTGTTGGTCACCGAGGTGTAGTGAAAGTGGATCCCCTCTGGAAGCCACAATATCCTAGTGTATTTTTGGTTAGTGTCTGATGTTGTTGTGCACCAGATGACACATTCCCTATTGGTCTCGTTAGAGTCCTACTCTGACCCCCACTGATAAGATTCTCCTCTATTATGAGGGCCTTCTAGATGACATCATGCAAGGTCTGAGGCATCATAATCCTAACCTTTGCACGTATGTTTCCCATAAGGATGAACATGAACCTGTTGACCTTAAGTTTCTCAGTATTAAGATGCAGAGCATACTAAAGCAGCTCCATAAAACGGGCCTCGTACTTGGGCACCGTACGACCTCCCTGTTGTAAGCCATTGAACTCGTTGAGCTGACGCTCAATGAATTCCTCTGATAGGTACCTCTCTCAGATCTATTCCATCAATAGTTCCCATGACACATCTTTGAAGACTATGTTTAGTCACGGAAATAGCGTCTTCCACCATAGAAGACCGCTCCCCTTCAGTTGAAAGACCGTCATGTGAACCTTCATGTTGGAGGTATAGTCGCGAAGTGCAAAGCACATCACCATATTCTCCAACCATGCCTTGGTGGCTTCGCCATCCAGGGCACCAAATAACTTGGAAAATTTGACCTTCTCAGGTTCACGGTGAATGCTACAAGTACCAACTAGAGAGCATGGTGAACCCTCAGGGGGTGTCAGTGCCCTAGCCTCATCTCTATCCAAACGGTTGATCAGTGCCTCAAACATGCGCTAAAAATATCTCATCATCCCAACAACACCAACCACCACTGTCTTCTCCTATCCGACAACCTTTTCATCTCCATTGGGGTTATACCCCTCAGGTGTGGATGTTGTTGGAGGCGTTGTGCCTCCTCCCCTATCACCCCGTCATCTACCTCCGCGACGTGCTCTAACCATGATTACATGCATGAATACAAGTCAACTTAATTAGAAACATTATAATCAAATATCATATCAACGAAAGCCATAGTGTTCCCAATTCGTGGATTGAACCTGCTTTGATACAATATGTAACGACCGCATCGTTAGGACTACAAGCGAAGCAAAAGTTCAATTTTTTTTTTTTTTTTTTTGGTTTTTAGGAAGGAAGGCTAAGATAAGAAAAGTTGAACCACGTGACAGAAAAAGAACGCAAGCATGCAGTCTGGGTAATAGACAACTATGACTCCCTGCACTAGCACAAGAGCAGCTGGGCGAAACATGCGTAACATGAGAAGGAGAGACGACTTCCCGCTCGACACAACATGACCATGCCTACAAGCTAAGGGACAACACCCCCATCTCGACCCAATGGCCTCGAAATCCAGATAAATAGAACCTCGATGGCGCACAACCCAACGCATGAAGGCATCACAACCCATGTGCCAAGACAACTACAATGAACAAAGCCCACAATGGGTATCACAGACTCTGGCCAAGTTAGCTTTCACCTCTATCCAATAGGGAACTCCATGATCCCCTCATTAGGGATCATGCTATCCCCAAGCTATAGGAGCATCAATAACCTTGGCGAAACATAACCTAACGGGACCAAGGACTCCAGAAAAATCTAGGGAATTTGGAGGCGAAACAACTGACAAGAAGACTATGCCCACACCCCAAGAAATCAGTCGATTAGACTCCATATGATGTTTTTTTTTTAAGTAAAAAAGGGGAGAATCCTTTTATTTAATCCATGAAAAAGTGTAAGTAATACATTGATTTGTGGATGGGAAAGACCCCTCAGAAAGAGAACAGGGGATCATTTGAAACTAGCCTATGCTAAAAGAGAGCCCCATAGAGCGTGTGGGCAAAGGAAGATGAAACATTACAATATAAGGAGAAAGGACCGAATCACTGTGTTGATTGGTGAGGATCCTTTCTACCTTTTTTTTTGCGGACATCAATCCAACCAGAAGAGATGGTAGGCTCAACAGGCTTTACCACCAAAGTCAGGTGGTCTGAGGAAGTGCCATAATTTTGAGCTACTGAATTCAGTTGTGTTTCTTTGTCACTGTCCGAGTTGTCTGATTCATGAGGTCACTTCTGAGTCACTGGGAGTGATGCGGTGATCATGATTGTGTCAATTGTCTCCCCTTTTTCATGAGGTGGGTGCAGGGACTTAATTGCGGGAGTTGAAATCATGACTTTTGAATCTTCAGGATTTTGTATCGAGGCTGCAGGCTATATTGATTTTGCTCAAAGGAAAAATCCCAAATTTTACGCGACTTTGCCAACAACCCAACCATTAATCAAGTCTAAATAGTCGATATCTAAAATTTTAGTTTAATGCTAAATACAATCTAATTTAGCACATCTAATTTACCATTTAGTTAATACTCACTAATCTAATTTAATCATTAAATGCAATCTAAATTAGAAACTAACATTATATAACACATTAACAATATCAATGTAGAATTCTACAGATACAACACTTATTAACAAATTAAATTACAACATGCCTTGTAGCTATATTTACCTTGCAAAATTGACAAGTTGTCTATTACACTTAAAAGAAACTGTTGAGAAATTACAATGCCATTAAAGAGGGATATTTTCATGTCGTTTTGTGGATTATAAAAAATCATCAATTTGACACTAATCGACGTAATTTGATTTCTATCTTGTTGTTTATAAATAAATGGCATATCAAGTTATTCAATGCAAAATTGATGTTAATTGTTATTTATATTAATGCCACCTCGATGCTAGTTAATGAAATTTAATGCTACTTTGTTGTTCAAAATAAAGGTCATTTAGAGTCATGCCATGCATTGGATGTTTAAAAAAATTTGTTGTTCAATGCTAATCCAACCATTTTTAGTCTATCCATTAACTACTAGTTGAGTCGAATTATCACTATAGTCTAAATAAAGGAAATTTGTCGAGTAGGAATAGTAACTACACACTCGCTGGAAACAATAGTCCTACCATTAAGAGTACAGGTCTATCATAAATGAACACGGGAAAGCTATGCCTTGCTAACCCGCATGTTGTTCCTTAAGGTGTTAATTCACACTAATTAAAGGAACGACTCTGTTTGCTGAATTAAGATAAATTAGTGTAATTACTAGAGAAATTATATTATTGATGTTCAGGGATAAAGCATTGATCTACCAATCCTAGAAGGAATAAACCATAGTTTTACAGGGTCATAAATTGTAGAGATAAAAAAAATGGAGTGAGGCAAAATCGTGGAGAAAGTTAACAAATTTTTCACAGGGAAGAATGCAGATATCCCCTCCGGGATTAAAGGCCAAAAAATCACAGAGGTTTAAGGCAATCGCTAAGATTAAAAAGGGGCATCGAACGACAGCCTTAAACAGTGGAAAATTCACCAGGTGACAATTAATGATGGTTGTCCAAAAGAATGTCAAATCGCATCCCTGGGAAATTGGCAAAATCGCCAGGTGGCACTTTGGAAAAACGCAGTCTTAACTAACAACAATGGCAGTCTTAACTATGGAAAAATTGCAGTACATTATATAAGCCTGTGTAATTAAAAGTATGGTTGTACAGTAGAAGGAAAATCGATTGTATACTTGATTGCTATATAATAAGGAAAAATGTGGAAATAATAGAGGTAAATATGCAATCAAAAAGAATAAAGAGGGTTAATTTCCCCAAGGTAAACTCGCCATCAGATTGCATTAAAGGCACGTAATGCAATCTTTGTCACTTTTATCAAACACGAAGTGGATTTTCCATTAAATAAATTAAACCACAGAGGTCGTTCGCCATTAATACCATAATTTACAGAAGGGAAATCCATTGACAAGAATTTCGTGTTTTTTTTTTTTTTAACATTCAATTGTTGAGTTTTAACATGTGCGTTCTACTGGGTAAAATCATTGTCAAAATAAAAATGTATTGCAAAGGGAAAACACAGTGATCAACACAACAGAGAATCGCGGTCAACTTCCAATAGAATAACACAACAGAATGAAAATATAAGAGGTCGTTGTCGTGCACAACGTTCCACCCAACCGTAGTAAATAATTTCATAGTCATTGTAGGGTCTGTAAATTCGCAGTAATTAGTCGATAAAAACCGTCAATTAAATTTAGGAGATCACAGTGGCCATATAAAAAAACCGCAGAGGTCCTTTCAAAAAAATCAGAGAACATTTCATTAAAAATGCAGAGGACAATTCATTGAAAATGGAGAAGACAATTCATTGAAAATGCAGAAGACAATTCATTAAAAACACAAAAGTACTCACTCGCAAAAGGCACAAGGCAATCCATCAACCAAGAATAGTAAACAGGGTTAGATGGCTAGGTAGAGACATCCTTTGCGCATCATCCATGCACAGAAAAGCAGGGCATTAGGATCTATAGGTCTATTAACACCGAAGTGACAACCATCGATCTGGCTCCTGGCCGACTGCTCAGGTGAGGAATGATGAGCTATGGACAAGGGTGAAGTAAGAAGCACAAACTCATCACAAAATAAATGGAACCATAGGACGGTCATGACATGCAGGGATTGAAAGACAAGGGAATCAAGTCAAACAAAGAGCTTAAGGCTTACGGGGAAAATTAAGTTCTCAGTTGGAATGATAAATCCACATTTTCTTTACCCAATAAAAGTACAGAGATAAAAGCATAAAGTATAATAATAATCTACCATGCAGAAATAAAGGAAACATACCGTAGCCCAAGTCACCTGCTCTGATTCGTTGTCCCGTGCACTCCATGTAGCTCTCGCTTGCCGACCGATGAAACGTCATTGGTACCTCCCAGCCAATGCTACTGGTACTCTTCTTCCCCCTTAGCCCCCTGAGCCGCAAAGGTGCAATGCACACTAAACCAGAGAATCAACTAGGTCCTAGCTCGTCTCACAAGGTCGAGTTACCACTCCTCACCAAGATGGGTATCCTAACTCCCACAAGATAAGTCAGTCTAGTCTAAAATTATGCAGCGTAATGTTACACATCACAGAACTCATGCATCCTCCTCCTCCTCCCTCCTTTATATAGAGTTTTCAAGTCATTTACTTTCCCAAAATCCCATTTAATTTATTGTTCAATAATTTAATTCATAAAAATTCTCCCCATACATGTGTCACCCATACCCTTCATTGCACCAAATATTAATTTCATTAATTAATTAATTACCCCTATTTCCCTCACCCACCTAAAATCATTCCGAGAATCACTCCTAGGTGTCCCCATATTCCCTTACACATTTTAATGACTTACCCCCCTTACTAAATTACTAGTTGAGCTTAGTTTAGAAAGTTCTTGAATGTTAGATACCTTACTAAGTTAGTCTTTCTTTTTTTCCCTTGTGTTTCCACTTTCTTTTCATGTTTCTCACTTTTTCCTAGTTTCCTAATTCTTTTAAATTTCCCTCTTTCCCTTTTCATTTAAAACTCAAATTGGCAGGTGTAGAAAATTAACTTTTCCTTCTTTTCCTTTTTAATTAATAAATTTTTGATTAGCATAAGTGATAAAACAATTATTTCCCCTTTTTCCCACTTTTAAATTTTATCCCCCAAATAATTTTATAAATTAATTGAATTACTAACCCCCTTATAATCACATGATTAATGATGACTATCATTATTATTTATTTATTTTTATTTTTATTTTTATATAAATAGATATTTATTTATTTATTTTAGCACAAGAATCACTTAGAAATAGACTTTATTTTCCTAGGTTGGGTGACATTTTATTAGGGAAATTGTTTTAAATATTTCTTATCACATTATTCATCCTAAGGCCATTTAGGTTTATCCATTTATTACTTAAAAACATCACGCTCCCTTCAGGACACACTATGTTCTCCAAGGCTGCCACTCGCCTCATCCTGTTTCCCTTGCGCGATGTGCCCTTCAGGATGCACTACTTGCTCCAAGGGTGCCACTCACCTCTTGACTAACTTGGTAGACATCAAAAACCCCTAGAGTCAATACTCCACCAGGTGATCTTGTAGGAGACTAAGGGCCTCTATGGAATAAGTCCCTACTTTATTGCGCACCCCTTAGAATCGTTGTGAGTGACTATTGTAGTTAGCCCTCATGACATCGTGGGTCTTCTTGAACTAGGTAATCATTAACCTACAATTAAAGACATGAAGGGAGTGCTAGTAGGTTGTGTCAGGTCTTTTGTCCACACCTATGACATCCCCAAAAATAAATTAATTTTGAATTCGAAAATTGTTAGGAAAATTAGTCCATTTTTGCTAAATTCAAATTTGGAAAACTTTTTGCATTTATGGCAATTCTGAATTTCAAATTTGGTAATTTGTAATTATTTATTATGACTCTTGGGAAGGGATCTGATTTGACCCAACTAATTATTTGACCATGACACTTGTATGTAAAAAGAATATTGTTTTAATTATTGCTGGAGGACAAATTGAACAACCATGTTAAATTCAGCTCACCATGACTACATGACTGGGGAACATTTTGGAACTACCTTTGGGCTGATTGTTACAAGTGGAAAATCAGGGATTTGGCCATTGGCAGCCCTTGAAAATCAATGATTTAGAAATATGCGAAATTTTCCAAGAGAGGGAAAAATACCTAGGAAAAAATATGGTTGGATAAATAAGCATATGTGAAGAGGCAGGACACCGCCTAGTATGTTGGAGGAAAAGAGACTATTGTTTTCTTGTTGTTATGAACACTACTAATTGAGTGTGAGGAAACATGAGTCTACCGAAACTGAAAGACATTTCTGAAGAGGAGTTTCTGAGTTAGCCCTCATGGACTCATGGTAAGGCTAGGGGATGAACTGGGAAAGTGATTTGGCTGCCCTGTTCTACGGTTGGGAGGAACGTGGTTTTTCCCTTTGTTGTCCCACGAACTAATTCAGATATGTTCCCTTACTTCCTCATTTTATAATTATTCCATTGAAATGATTGAATACATTTACTATACTAGATGATTTTCTTACTCTCAATTGTATTAGATGGAATTACAGAGTTGTTGTAGATTAATCATGAAAAAAATAATTTGGTTCGATTAAAGACTGTAGATTTATGATCATATTATATTGTCTGTTGTAGGAAGGACTTAGTTTACTACCAAATGGATCGATATGGACTTCTGTAGGTTCTTTGTTGTAGTAACAGAACCAATATATTACTATATGAGTTTATCTGTAGTGTAATAGAGCCAAATTTGGACAATAAACGGTATTACAAAACTACTGTGTTGTATTCATGCCAAGGACAGATCTATTCTCTGTGAAGTAATAAATTCATCATGAAAATCCCAAAATTTCAAGTCCAGGAAATCTCCTACGTGTCATGAGATCATCACAAGTCATACAAATTTAAGTACTTAACTTCTATAGTGGATTTTCAATCTTTGTAAACATTACAGAAAACTGGAAGGAATTTTAGGATTATTATATTCATTTAACTGTACAGATTTAAAGGCCCAATTCGGGACGAACTATTAATATATTAAAGGGTTACAAAGTATCAAACAACTATATCACTGCAATTTTGAATATATATATATGTAAATGTTCATTCAGTAATCATTATGATGGATGGCATAGAGTTGGTAGTATAGAATTGTAAATACCTACACTTATAATGCGTAATTGAAGTGAAATCTTCTAACAACCATACCAAACCACTACATAATCAAAAGATGGATATATATAGATATAGGCATATAGATAACTTGGATATATGTATATGTAAATAAAATATGCCATATTCAAAATGCAAATTAATGTCCATAAATTAAGTTACATTGATAGTCTCAGACTCATCTTAGTACCTAAGGCTTAGATTTTGCTAGCTCTGACTTTGACAAGAAAATGATTAACTTAGACATTCGAGTGTTCGAAAAAAAAGGTATTTAGTTCCAGAAAACTTTGAGTATACTCAGACTAAACACAAAAGAAAAATTGGTGTAAACTATTATAGATCCAGGATAAAAACATTACAATATCAAAGACAATGTTTTTTTTTATTTAGCAACACTCTTTTATGTATGCCTAGGATCTACGATGCCAAAACAAATTGAATTAAGGCTACAGGAATGGAAATAAGATACCATATTAACAATTTCATTCATTTCAGAAATGTCGAGTAAATAGTTCCAGTGTATGAAGGAGATCAATTCATATTTTTCCATTCGAATAATCCTTGTGATAAGACATAGTAAGAATCCGATTTAATCCTTGGATAATTATACAAACTTTAAAATTGACTCTCAGAACATGACTGTGAAGAGGAGTAACAGAGATAAAATCTAGCACACAATGAACCAATCCCTATTACAGAAATGGTTCCTTAGTTGAATCGTTTTACCGTTAACCATCTAGGCCTTCTTGAAAGAGGAAAAATGGAACCCGAGTACCTCTTAAGCGGGTGACAGAAGAAATCTCTTTGTGTTTCCTCGCGTGGTCGAAACCCCTACACAGAGTTGTGGGAAACTCCATTAAGTCTTTGTTCAACAGAAATACGAATAATAATAAATAAAAAATGAGTAATAGTAGGAAAGAATTCTCCAAAGTAATATGTAACTTAATTGGAGGGATCTAGTACCCTTCACCATCGCAATGAGATGAGTAACTCTCCATACCCAGAAGGGGAAGATGAGATAAAGACTTCCTAATGGGTACCTCGTAAATCATGGGGGTCCCATCATTAGTAAGAAGAACTAGTAAACGAATCAATGCGAACACTACATGAAGGAAATTAAAGCGAAACTACTGATAATCTAAATTAGAACAAGAAGTACAGAGATAAATTGCTCCATCACTATTCACATAACTTCACCCAAGATTAATATTCTACCACATGATGGTTTCCACCCTAAGAAGAACAATATCAGACTCATAGTTGTAAGTAACTTGGGTCTCAGGGGACTGTTCGGGTTGTAGAAACAGGGTAGCAAGGCAACGATAGGCTTGACATGACCCCAAAAAAAGTCTATTTTTTCGACATGAGTTTAACCCTGAAATCTTACGAGGTAGGATATATACAACATAGGTTCCTACAACAAAATAAAAATAACCAGAGTTGATCCCATGACTTCTCCCAATGTGTTAAAAAAACCAAGAGTCATCTAATAACCAGAATGCAGTGCTAAAGAAATCTTACTGAGGCGAATGATGACATTGTTCCACCTGGTAACGCTCTTCCCAAATGACCGTGTGCTTCGACATGGAAATAAAATACATAGCCTCTCGAAATGAATTCACAATGAAACATGAAACACGATAAAACCCTAAAACTAACCTTAACTACTCTCTTAATCGTTGATGGTACAAAGGACGGTGAGCCATGTGACGAGGGTCGAGTTGGCGCGCCAAGGATGAATGAAAAGCTAAGAAGAAGCATCTTATTTCACGCACTCTAGGATACCATTAATGGAAGACTCAGAGTGTTAATTTCCTCTTGACAGTGGAAAACGTCCCCTTCCACATCCTTCCACTGAGAAGTAAATGAAATCTCTCTGTATTTTCAATAAGTGGGAACGCATAAACTCCAACCGGATCGATTCAGATATTGTATCATTCAAGAGGAGTTTCATTTGAAGCATCCGTTCATTAAAGTTCGGAGTTAGTTATGACCTTGTTAATAAAATTTTGTTAATAAGAAGGTTTTGGGTCTCCACTAACCAAGAGGAGTCGGAAAATACCACCTGTTATTGGAATTGATAAATGGAGGCTAAGCACTTATCGTTAAGTAACTTTTTCCACAGTGGAATATAGACCTGACCCCATG
>JZKD02S2264274.1:386056-408988 GCA_000966675.3 Picea glauca
ACTTCTTTAGTTTTTTGAAATGGAAAAATTTGATACTATTGCATGCACCCTATAGAAATCTCTTATGAAAAAGGGAGACTAGGATTTTAAGCCCCAAACCAAATCCGTGGTAGAGATACTTTAGATATAGATTTTATGTTTTGTGTTAATTATGGTATCTTAGGATGATGCAGAAATCAGAGTTGAAGGAAATCCTAAGCAGAGACCTCCTGGAGATCCAAGACATAATAGTGACGGAAGCTCACCCACAGAAGTGATGGAAAAAATGAGGAATCTTATTGTTGAGTTGCAGGTTTTCAAAGCCGATAATGAGAAACTAAAGAAAGCACAACAGGAATAAGAAGAGATAAATGAAGTCCTGCTATGCAGTATAGTGACCAAGAAAATCCCAAAGGATGATAACCATGATGAAGAGGTTAGCAAAAGGGCCTCCAAGAATTCTGGGCTTGAAACAAAAAAAGGAGACAGCTCGTCTGAAGGTACACCTTCAACTGAAGACAAAACTAAAGTAGACAGAAAAAGAAAACATGTAGACCACCTTGAAGGAGAATTTAAAAATATTAAACCCGCTACATTTGAATGAGAATCCATAACAGGAGAATAAGATGAGGCATGGTTGTTAGACATAAAAAAATACTTCCAGATATACAACTATTCCATCAATGTGAAGGTCAGAATGACCATCTACAATCTGAAAGGGACGACCAACATTTGGTGGCAAGATCTGAAATTGGCCAAGGGCCTAAAGGAGAAATGCATGGAATGGTATGACTTTAAGAAGTATTTCAAGAAACACTACCTTTTTGAAATCTACTATGAAAGAAAAATGAAATAATTTTACGATTTACGACTTGGACAAATGACGATGGAGGACCTTTTAAAAAAAAAAATGGAACTACTAAGGTTTGCACCTTACATCCGGAACTACAAGGAAAAAATCCAACGATTCTTGAGTTTTTTACCACATTCCTATAGGGACAGCATTGAGTTTGACAACCCCAAATCCTTGAGTGAAGTATTTAGGAAAGGACGAATGTGCTATGACCAATACAAATAACAGGAATAATTTCCCAAAGCTTGGAAGGATAAGAAACAAGACCGAATGAACCAGCAGAAGAAGGGATACCAGCCATCTCCTTATCAGAATGCAACAAAGAGATTTCCTAGAAAATATTTTCACTCAAACCATCCAAGCACACAAGGAGGCGGTAAACCAATAAACTTGGGAACAAAGAAGTTTGGGGACAACCCCCCAAAACCGTTAAAGTGTTTGGAATGTGGAGAACCTCATCTCAAGAGGAACTGTCCACATTTAAGCACAACAAACAAAACTACTATTCATAATCTGCAGGAAGCTTCAATGGTGGGTGATGTAGATAGAATCCTGCATCGGATTAATGTAGCCATTGATGGTTGGCAAGCTGACCACTAGTCCTTTGTGGTGGAAATCGAAGGTAAAATCAATAACACCCAAATTTTTGTTTTAATTAATCCTGGAGCTACGTTAAGTTATATCACTCATGGAGTAGTAGAGTGAAATACACTTAAGAGGATGAAACACACAAAATCATGGCTAGTATAGTTAGCAATAGGAACTAAAAGGAAAGTGATTGACTTTATTGCTGATTTTGAATTTAGTTTAGATGGTTAAAACATAAAAACAAATCTGAATATTCTGCCACTAGGATCTTATGATATGATCATCGGAATGGATTGGTTGGAAAAGAACAAAGTAGTTATAGATTTTTATACAAGGACACTTAATTATAAATATGATTATGACACTACTAGAATAACCCAAGTTATACCAAAACCAATATCAGTTAGACAAGTCACAACAATGCAATTCAAGAAATGCATGAGAAAGGGGTGTCAATTTTATGCCATCCAAATAACGGATATGTTAGGAAAAGAAGTGAAGCCCAACTTAGAAGACTTTGTGAAGCCCAACTTAGGGGTGTCAACTTTACCTCCTAGAAGAGAAATAGACTTCTCCATAGACCTGCTACCTGGATCATCCACTACCTCGAAAGCATCTTACCAAATTAGTTTACCAGAATTGACAGAATTAAAAATACAACTGGAAGAATTGTTGGACAAAGAGTATATCAGACCAATTGTTTGACCATGGGGAGCACAAGTCCTCTTTCTGAAAAAGAAATACGGTACTCTAAGACTATGTATTGACTATAGGAAATTGAATAAAATGACTATTAAGAACAAGTACCCCTTACGTAGGATAAATGACCTGTTCGATCAAGTAGGTGGGGCCAAAATATTTTTTGGATTTACGATCCGGTTACCATCAAGTCAGGATACAAGATGAGGACATAAGAAAAATAGCCTTTCGAACAAGATATGGACACTACGAATTTGTAGTCATACCTTTCAGACTCACTAACGCACTAGCCACGTTTATGTGCCTGATGAATAGTATTTTCAGTGAGTACTTAGACAAGTTCGTACTAGTATTTATCGATGATATTCTGGTCTATTCTAAAATGGAGGAAGAACATGAAAAACACTTAAGAACAATTTTGCAAACTTTGAAGAAAAATAAACTATATGCCAAATTTGATAAATGTGATTTTTATCAAAAGAAACTACAATACATAAGACATGTAATCTCAGCAGAAGGAATTGCAGTCGACCCTGAGAAAATAAAAGCTATCATGGAATGGCCACTACCAAAGGATGTAGTATATATCTAGTCATTCATGGTAATCACCGGATATTATCGAAGATGTATAGAAGGGTTTTCCAAAATATCCTACCCTATCACATCATTACAAAAGAAAGGGACCAAGTTTAACTGGTCACAAAAGTGTGATGATAGTTTTAACAAGATGAAGGAAATTATTAACAACCACACCCATCTTGAAGGTAGCAGACCTAGATAAGGACTTTACTGTATGTGTTGATGCGAGTAAAGAAGGACTATGTGGTGTCCTAACTCAGGAAAGAAACATAATTTGTTATGAGTCTCGGAAATTAAAACAACATGAGCAAAACTACGTCACTCATGACTTAGAATTGGGATCAGTAATACACACTTTAAAAATGTGGTGACACTACATAATGGGCAAAAAATTTCTATTACTGACAGATAATAGCAAAGTGAAATATTTGTTTAGTCAACTAGATCTTAATGCAAGGAAAGCAAGATGGCTAGCCTTCTTGAGTGAATTTGACGTTGAGGTAAGACATATCAAGGGTAAGGAAAATAAGGTAACAGATGCCCTAAGCATAAGAGTCCATGGATTAGTCGAAATAAATGTCAGTAGAGAAGAAAGTGATTTGGAACAGAGAATAAGGACAACGGGTATTAACGACGAAAATTATACTAAAATAATGACAAAATCACAAAGAAGTACCACAAGCTCAGATAAACCAGATTTGAGTATCGAAAAAATTGGAATTTTACGATTGAAAAATAGACTTTACATACCAGATTCAACAAAGTTAAAGATAACAGTCTTGGATGAAGTGCATAAGAAACCATATTCTGGCCACCCAGGATACCAGAAAACGATAAAAACACTTAGAAAACTATTTTATTGGCCTAACATGAAGGGGGAAACAACAAAATACTTATCTAGGTGCTAATATTGTCAACGGGTTAAGGCCGAACACCAACATCCAGACGACCTACTACAACCATTGTCAGTACCAGAATGGAAATGGGAGACCATATCACTAGACTTTATTACAGGTTTGCCTAAAACTCAGAAACATAATGACTCTATTATGGTTGTAATTAATAAACTCGGTAAGTCTTCACACTTTATTCCTGTAAAGTCTACTTTTAAAGCTATAAATATCGTTGAAATATTTATGAAATAAATCTTTAGAATACATGGTATTCCTAAAATGGTGATTTCAGATGCAGATGTGAAACATATGCCTTTTGGAAAGAATTATTTGCAAGGATAAATACTAATTTGAATTTCAGTATGAGTTATCATCCGCAAATGGATGGACAGACCGAAAGAATGAACCAAATCATGGAGGATATGCTCTTCATGTATGTGAGAAAAAAACCAAACAGGTGGGAAGACTACCTACACCTAGTAGAATTTCCGTATAACAATGGGTACCAAACTTCGGCTAAGTTAACCCCTTCAAGATATTGTATGGAAGAAAGCGTAGGACTCCAATTAGCTGGGACAAACTAGTTGATAGACTCAGGGTTGGACTAGATATACTCCAAGAAATGGAGAATATGGTAATAAAGGTACAACAATACTTAAAGGAAGCGCAAGACAAGCAGAAGAGCTATGCAGACTAGAAAAGAAGACACTTGGAATTTCAAGTGGGAGGCCATGTTTATTTGAAGGTCAAAGCCAGAAAAATTTCTTTGAAGTTAGGAAGTTGGGCAAAGATATCACCTAGGTTTTGTGGGCCCTTCGAGATACTAGCTCGAATTGGACCTGTAGCATACCAACTTGCACTTCCAGCTAATCTAAAAATTCATAATGTATTTCATGTTTCTTTATTGAAAATGTATGTTCATGACCCTACTCATATGATTAATTGGAACCTGGTGCAGTTCGAACCAGAAGGCGAGTTCCAGGCATAACTCCTACATATTCTGGACATAGATGATTTTAGGGGCTAAATTTCACAAATGGGCTAATTTTCCATGGTTTCTCCCAAAAAAATATTTGGTAATTTCAATTTTTTCTAAAAACGATTCGCCCAAATTCCATAGAATAAAACTATTTTACCTTGAAAATCGCAAAAAAATTATAGAAACTATATAAAATCCTTATAAATTTGAATATTTTTACAAAACTATAGCCAAACATTTTACATTTTTCATATTAAGGACTAGTAAGATTAGCCCATGTTTCTACATTTTAATATAAACTTTCATCCTTAAAATCATCCTTGATTCTGGACCAAAGAGAAATAGCACTTCAGAGCAGAGTCGTCACTCAGGTAAAGATGCAATGGAAGCACCTTAGTCCTAAGGCGACCACTTGGCAATTGGAGGGATATTTGAAAAAATCTTATCCAATATTGTTCTAAGAAAGGAACGAACACTGAGGACAGTGTTTTATTGAAGGGGGAAAGGATGTGACATCCCCAAAAATAAATTAATTTTGAATTCAAAAATTGTTAGGAAAATTATTCCGTTTTTGGTAAATTCGAATTTTGAATTTTTTTTCCATTTATGGTAATTCCGAATTTCGAATTTGGTAATTTTTAATTAATTTTTATGATTGTTGGGAAGGGATCTGATTTTACCCAACTAACTATTTGACCATGACACTTGTATATAAACAAAATATTGTTTTAATTATTGTAGGAGGACAAATGGAACAACCATGTTAAATTCAGTTGACCATGACTCCATGAGTGGGGAACATGTTGGAACTACCTCTACGATGATTGTTAGAAGCGGAAAATCAAGGATTTGGCCATTGGCATCCTATGAAAATCAGGGATTTAGAAAGCTCCAAAAATTCCCAAGAGAGGGAAAAAGACCTAGGCAAAAATATGGTTGGATAAATAAGCATATGTGAAGAGGCGGGACACTACCTAGTATGATGGAGGAAAAGAGACTACTATTTTCTTGATGTTATGAAAACCACTGATTGAGTGTGAGGCAAGAGGAGTCTACTAAAACTGAAAGACATTTCTGAAGAAGAGTTTCTGAGTTAGCCCTCATGGACTCATGGTCAGGCTAGGGGGTGAACTGGGCAAGTGATTTGGCTTCCATGTTCTATGGTTGGGAGGAACGTGGTTGTTCTCTTTGTTGTCCGATGAACTAATTCAGATATGTTCCCCTACTTCCTCCTTTTATAATTATGCCATTGAAATGATTGAATACGTTTACTATCCTAGATGATTTTCTTACTGTCAATTGTATTAGATGGAACTACATAGTTGCTATAGATTAATCACGACGGAAATAATTTAGTTTGATTAAAGACTGTAGCTTTATGATCATATTATACTGTTTGTTGTAGGAACGACCTAGTTTACTACCAAATGAATCGATATGGACTTTTGTAGGTTATATGTTGTAGTAACAGAACCAATATATTACTATATGAATTTATCTGTAGTGGAATAGAGCCAAATATAGACAGTAAATGGTATTACAAAAACACTGTGTTGTATGCATGCCAAGGACAGATCTATTCTGCGTGAAGTAATAAATTCATCATGCAAATCCCGAAATTTCAAGTGCAAGAAATATTCTACCTGTCATGATATCAGGATGAGTCAAACGACTCTAAGTATTTAACTACTGTAGTGGATTTTCAATTTATGTAAACATTACAGAAAACTGGAAGGAATTTTAGGATTATTATATTCATTTAACTATACAAATTTAAAGGCCCAATTCGGGACAAAAAATTAATATAATAAGGGGTTACAAAGTATCAAACAACTATATGACTGCAGTTTTGAATATATATATATATATATATATATATATATATATATATATATATGTTCATTCAATAATCATTATGATGGATGGCATAGAGTTGGTTGTATACAATTGTAAAGACCTACGCTTATAATGAGTAATTGAAGTGAAATCTTCTAAGAGCCATACCAAGCCACTACATAATCAAAAGATGGCTATATATAGATATAGGTATATAGATAACTTGGATATATGTATATGAAAAGAAAATATGCCAGATTCAAAATGCAAAGTCATGTCCATAAATTAGGTTACACTGATAGTCTCAGACTCGTCTTAATACCTAAGGATTAGATTTTTCCAGCACCGACTTTGACAAGAAAACGATTAAATCAGACATTCAAATGTTCGGAAAATAAGGTATTTAGTTCCATAAAACTTTGAGTACACTTAGACTGAACACAAAAGAAAAATCGGTCTAAACTATTATAGATCCAAGATAAAAACATTACAATAGAAAACAAAAGGTTTTTTTTTATTTACCAACACTCTTATATGTATGCCTACGATCTATGATGCCAAAACAAATTGAAGTAAGGCTACATAAATGGAAATAAGATGCCATATTACAAATTTCATTCATTTCAGAAATGTCGAGTAAATAGTTCCAGTGTATGAGTGATATCAATTCATATTTTTCCATTCGAATAATGCTTGTGATAAGACATAGTAAGAGTCCAATTTAATCCTTGGATAGTTATACAAACTTTAAATTTGACTCTCGGAACTCGACTATGAAGAGTAGTAACGGAGATAAAAGGTAGCACACAGGGAACCAATCCCTATTACAGAAATGGTTCCTTAGTTGAATCCTTTTACCGTTAACCATCTAGGCCTTCTTGGAAGAGGCAAAATGGAACCCGAGTACCTCTTAAGCGGGTGATAGAAGAAATCTTCGTGTGTGTCCTCGCGTGGTCAAAACCCCTGAACAGAGTTGTGAGAAACAACATTAAGGCTTTGTTCAATAGAAATACGAATAAAAAAAAAACAAAAAAAAAGGAGTAACAGTAGAAAATAATTTGCCAAAGTAATACTTAACTTAATTGCAGGGATCTGGTACCCTTTGCCATCTCAATGAGCCGAGTAACTCTCCAGACCTGGCAGGGGAAGAGGAGCCCAAGACTTCTTCATGGGTACCTCACAAATCATGGGGGTCCCATCATTAGTAAGAAGAACCAATAAACAAATCAATGCGAACACTACAGGAAGGAAATAAAAGAAAATCTTTTGATAATCTATATTAAAACAAGAAGTACAGAGATAAATTATTCCATCACTATTCACATAACTTCAGCCAAGATTAATATTCTACCGGATGATGGTTTCCACCTTCAGAAGGACAATAGCAGACTCATCATTGTAAGTAAGTCGGGTCTCAGGGGACTGTTCGGGTCGTAGACACAAGGTAGAAAGGTAACGATAGGCTTGAAAAGACACAAAAAAAAGTCTATTTTTTCGACGTAAGTTTAACCCTGAAAGATTATGAGGTAGGACAACTACAACATAGGTTCCTACAACAAAATAGAAATAACTAGAGTTGCAGCCCATGACTTCTCCCAATGTGTTAAAAGAACCAAGAGTCATCTAATAACCAGAATCCAGTGCTAAATAAATCTTACCGGGGCAAATGATGACATTGTTCCACTTGGTAACGCTCTTCCCAAACGACCGTGTGCTTTGACATGGATATAAAATACAGAGCCTCTCGAAAGGAATTCACAATGAAACAAGAAACACGATAAAACCCTAAAACTAACCTTAACTACTCTTTTAATTGTTGAGGGTATGAAGGACGGTGAGACATGTGGCGAGGGCTGAGCTAGCACGCCAAGGATGAATGAAAATCTAAGAAGAAGCATCGTATTTCACGCATGCTAGGCTACCATTAATGGAAGACGCAGAGCATTAATTTCCTCCTAACAGCGGACAACCCTCCCTTCCACATCCTTACACTGCAAAGTAAATGAAATCTCTCTGTATTTTCAATAAGTGGGAACGCGTAAACTCTAACCGGATTGATTCAGATATCGTATGGCACTATATCAAAAAATATGTTTCTCTCTTAGGACTTAATCCATGAATTTCTGAGAATATATCTTGAAATTCTTGTGATATAGGGAAATAGTCTATATCTTTATTACTTTTTTATTTTTCATTATCTATTACATGAACAACAAATACTTTGCATCCCACCACCTTTGCTTGCCCTAAGCTATAATTTTTCTTGAAAATATATATCCCAAATCTAATAGTGAAATTCATATAGTGACCATTAATCTTCATGTTTTTCTTAACGACTTATGTTTTTTACTACATTTCCTTTCCTTTATTAGGCCCTTGTCGAAACCTTACTTAGCCTAACGCTAAGTTGATGGACTTACCACCTGAATGTTAAGGTAAAGTAGTCGATGGTGAGTTAGATTCTTACAAAAGTTTTAATGTAAGTTTTACGAGGGGCTTATCATGATCCCACTCATAACGTAGAAATGGTTATCCGATTCACACAATCATAATCAAGGTTGAAAATACGATTTGCAAGGAAAATGGTCACATCGTAATCAATCATGTTAAATATGTTGGAGTTAGGGAGGTTTTGATATTTGATAACATAGGAATTGGAGTTTGTTAATGCTAGACTCAATGTATCAAGTCTCTTATTGGCGGTTGTTATGTTCTTTCATGGCGACCCTTCCGAGTGCCACATGTAACGACATTGGGAAAAGAGTTGGGGAGGTATATCTGGACATCCCAAGCTGTTTTGGTCATTCATTTTCTTTTTCAGTAATCTTCCAACTAAAGATGAGGATTCTATCGTAGGGTTTGAATTCTCTAGTTCGAGCTCCCTTTGTTGATTGTTTGAAGAAATTTATCCCTACCTCTGTTTGTCCTCTGTCTATACATGGCATTTAAAAGTCTTGACATAATAGGCAAGAGGGTTATTCCCTGTTAAAATAAGCTTCGTTTACGATTTACAACATTATTTTCTACTGTAGACATGTTTATTTTCTATTCCGGGTTGAAGAGTTTTAATAAAGTTCTGCATGCCTTTTTTCCTAGTTCTATATTATGGTAATATCTCAGAGTTAGTCGTTGTCTCCCTTTTTCTCTTTCTTTGTTTAATATCTCAAAGTTGTTCATTGTCTCCATTTTTATCTGTCTCTGATTAATATCTTAGAGTTGGTCATTGTCTTCAATTTTATTTTTCTTTGTTTAATATCTCAGAGCTGGTAGTTGTCTCCATTTTTACCTTCCTCCTTTTAATGTAATGGGCACAACTCGTTACACATCAGAGTACTCTGTTTATACGATTTATTAATAAGATTTTGATTATATACTCTAACTAATGATGGGCCCTTCTGTTGTTAATGAGCGTACACATAAGGAGGAATGTTGGAATCTGGTGGCTCAATTTCATGCACCTACATGAGCTTTTCTTGTTGAGTTTTTGAGCTTGCACAGGTAAAACTCTTACCCCATCCTTACATTCGTTCTTCGATGGTTTCGTTCCATTTTTAATAGATAAGCAACGTGCATGTGTATTTGAATGAAACCTTAAAGTATTTTCTTTAAAGTCTCTCTATTTGTGTCAATAAATTTCGTGAGGCACTATATCAATTTATGTTCTTGCAAAGCATTGTTAACAGGTGTTGGGTATGGTCTTAATGCTGGGGCGTACAACCAGTAATAGGTACTTCGGTTTCCAAAGCAGACCTTCACTACGGATAAGGATTTTATACCATTGTACTATTCGAAATGTTTGTTGGCTACCTAATGTGGTTCTTACGCCCACGTTCTTCGTTTGTATAAAACTGTAATAGGGTTTCTTGGCGGTGTTCTATGGTAGTTGTAATGAAGATTTTGTACTGATGTTGGATATAACCTCTAACGGGCTATTCCGACGTATGTTTTCTTTTAAATGGGGTTTTTACCCTCATTAAGTTTTCATGATTATAATCTTTGTATACTGTTTGTTACTAGACTATCCCCGTAACTTCTGTTGGTGGCCCGGAAGAACTCCCGCCTTATTTTATATACCCTATGCACTTACTTAGATTCCTTGTGGATTTAATTAGCTATAGAACTTCTAATTTTCTTATAAACTTATTCTATTAGTAATCCAGTTTGATTATATAAAGTAATTTTTTTTATACCAAATCTCTATTAAAATCATATTGCGTGGATTTTAAACTCAACATAAATACATTGTTTTATTGGAATTTACTACGACAATCTTACAATGAAAAAAAAGGGAAACTCTCCACTTGTGGGACAATGACTATTGTACATATAATCAATTTTGATCTTTATGAAATTGAGAAATATTATTTGAAATTAATAAATCTTTTAATATTTTTATGAGTAAAAGTATGGAGAGAAACTTTTTCAAGTCCTATTGATTTATACATGTTAAATGTTTCAAAATCCTATAAAGTTTTATGTGACTTTAATTGAATTTAAAAAAAATAATAATTGTATCCTTCCTATCTTATTCTTATACTTTAAATACTTATCATAATATCATAGTATTATTCTTATCCTTGTACATTAAACACTGATCATAATATTATAGTATTGCTCTTAACTATGACAAGATTGATATCTAACTAAAAAAAATTAATAAAATGCATTTAAAATAATTAATAAAATGTATTTATGTTATTTCCAACTAAAAGAATTAATAAAATGTACTTATGTTATTTCCACATTAGAAAATGTGTGCAAGAGAAATTTCTTTTTTTCTTATTAAAAAAAATATTATGTATCTTAAATTTTTTTGAAAAACAAAATAGGTTTTCAATCCTTTTTTCAATATCTTAAATTTAATTAAAATTTTATCATAGTATTTTTGTGAAATACTCTATCATCATGTAAAAAATGGAATAGTCAATATTCTTGTATTTGATTGTAACTTTTAACTTATTGACATTTAATAAGAATAATCTTTGAAAATTCCCAATGATTAGTCAAATTCACTAATAAAATGAACAATATAATCCATAAAAATAGAAGGCGTAATGACTATTGAAGAATAATAATACCAACCCAACATAAAAAAGGAGGACAACCAAAAAATAAAAAAAATGAGAAGATGACTATTAAGAATAAAAATACCAACCCAACATAAAGAAGAAAGATGATCTACCCAAGAAGGCAATCTATAGGAGAAGGTCCCCACACAAGCCATAATCTAGCTTCTGACCAAAAACTCCTCAGGGACGAAAATCTGCACAGGGGTGCACCATTGGTTTGGGTGACCAAGCAATGGAGATCCAAGTCAGGCTGATCCGAGAGTGGCCAAGGAGCTTTGGCTATCTCAGAATGATCTTAGGGGATCAATGGGAGAAGCCCAATGCAACCATAGAAGAGGGCGCACTCACTTCATCCCAACAAAGGAGAAAACCAGTATGGGTGCAAACCCCAGTTGGTGTGCCCTCCCTTCTGCCTCGGAAAACTTGAAGGAAATGATTTGATCCCTGAGAGAGTGGCTATATAATGGGATAAGATTGCTCTCAGATGTTGAAGCATGAAAAACGAAGTCACCAGGAGGCAACCATGAAGGAAGGCGCACTCGTTATTCTTCAGAAACCCCAAAAACAAAATTGCAGAAAATGTAAAATGCAAACTCAGAAAATAAACAAACGAAACAAATAGCTTCAAAAGAAAAGGTAAGAATCCTTTATTTGAGTCTTGGTTCACCTTATATACTAAGGGAACGATTTATTTACATTTGTTTAATTAATGCTCAAAAGGTGAATATGTGTTACGCTTAGATTGACTTGTCCTCCCTAGGTGGGCATTCCCCTAGGTGGACTCATTTGCCCAATTCCTCCCTATTTAGATCTATAAGCGTCTCGGCTTCCATGAGAAGATGAGGAAACTTATTGTGCAATACATCAGTTGTGATCCACTTTGCCTAAGCTGGAGTTTGGTCTTGGCGGGCTACCAGATATGAGGTGTAGGTCTAATGTCTTGTAGAGCGAGTTTGGGTGTCCAGTATAGTGTCTTTGGCCAATGGGAGTTGGAAATCGGGAATGTTTTCCATTGGATGAGTGATGGTGACTGGTTCTTCCAAGAGGGAAGGCTCAAACAACTTTAAGTGATTTACATTAATGACATTGTGGATTCCCAGTTGTGGTGGTAGATCCAAGTTATACACATTTTCTCCAATCTTGTCGAGTATGGTATATAGACCATATATTATTGGCAAAAGCTTGTGATGGTGGACATTGAAGCGCTTCATATCCAAGTGTAACCAGACTTTATCCCCTGGTTGAAAGGACATGACGTTTATTTGTTTGTCATGGCGCTGCTTGGCATGCTCTTGGGCTGCTTGGAGTGTTGTTGTTACTGCAGTGTGGCGTTGTGCAATTTATTGGAGAAATAGTTGAGCTGAAAGTTGTTCTTGTTGTTGATGGAAGGTACCTTGAGGAGTCTAAGTGAGTGGGATCTTGGTTGGAGATGCTGGTTGGAATCCCAAGAAGACTTCAAAAGGTGAAAATCATGTAGAAGAATCTATTTCCTTGTTGTAGCTATACTATACAATGTGCAAGTAATTGTCCCATTTTTTGTTGCGCCCAAAGTGAGTTCGAAGAGCATGAACCAAGACTCTGTTGACAACCTTTGTGTGGCCATCCGTTCGAGGATGGAATGCAGTAGAAAACTTGAGTTGGAACCCCAATAGCGCCCATATAGTCTTCCAAAATGCGTTGAGGAAGAGAGAATATCTATCTGAGATAATAGTGTTTAGGAGGCCAAAATGGGGCCAAACATGTCCGAAGTAAAGTTTTGTTGTTTGTGTTGTTGTAGTAATCTTTGTGCATGGGATAGAAAGTGCCATTTTTCTAAAGAGGCATACCATTACCCATATTCCATGATGTTTATTTTGGGTTGTTGGAAGTCCACTGAGGAAGTCCATTGAGATTGACTCCCAAGGCTGAGAAGGAACTGATAGTGGTTGATATAACCCATGATTCAAGTTGGATGGCTTGGATTGTGAGCATAATGCACAGGCTCTGATAATTTTTTCAACATGAGGTTGCATGGAAGGCCAATGGAAATGGTGTTGCAGATGTTGGATGGTCTTTCTGGTACAAAAGTGTCCCCCATAGACTGAAGCATGCACCTCCCTGATGAGAAAGAGGTAGTCTTCTAAGTGTGGAATGCATAGCAAATTCAACTTATAGAGCTTCCCATCCTGAATAGTGTAGTCTAGGAAGGGGGTCTGATTGATCACTGTGGGACTTTGCAAAGCTTCCAAAATCTCTCAAAAGTTAGGGTCAGTAGCATATTGATCTTTCCATGTGTCATAAGTAGCACAACACACTTCTATAATGGAAAGAACTGGAGTGGGAGGTCATCTTAGAAAATCAACCATCTTATTAGAAGTGTGTTTCTTATATCTGATGACTAAGTGGAATTTTTGAATGTAGGAGGCCCATTTAAGGAGCCTTTTCTCTTGAATATTCGATTGAGAGTTGATGGAAATCAAAGGGTTGTGGTCTATATGCATAATGGTTTCTTTACCCAACAAATAATGCCTCCATTGTTTGAGCACGTGAACCAGACTGTAAAATTCCTTGTCATAGGTACTATAATTTTTCTTTGCCTCGGTCAGGGTTTCAGAGTGGTAAGCAATGGGGTGTCCTCTCAGTTTAAGTATGACACCAATAGCCTATTGTGAGACATCAAACTCAATATCAAAGGGTAGGGATAGGTCCAACAAATGTAATACAAGGGATGAGCAGAGGGCGTCTTTGAGCTAAGAAAAGTGATTAGTTTCTTCTTTAGTCCAGATGAATGTAGAAGAAGTATTTGACAGATGATGCAATGGATGAGCAAGATGTGAAAAAGAGGGAATGAACTTACGATAGAAATTGATGCCACCTAGAAAGATTTTGAGCTCCTTAGCTGAAGAAGGTAGAGACCATTGCTTCAATGCTTGGATGTGGGCTTGATCTAGTTGAATACCCTCTGATCTGACCACAAAGCCTAGATGGGGACTAAAGTCTGACCAAAGTATCACTTCTTTGCTTTGACTTGCAACTTCTGTTCTTGGAGAATTTGGAGAACTTGTCAGACATGTTGCATGTGAGTGTCCCATGTCCAACTGAAGATGCGAATGTCATCTAAGTAGATGACCACAAATCAACCCAAATTTTCTCTGAACATATCATTCATGAGCCTCATGAAAGTGGATGGGGAGTTGTTGAGGCCGAAAGGCATGTCTTTCCACTCAAAAAGACCAAATTTGGTCTTGAACGTTGTTTTCCAGACATCATTTCGTGTCATTCAAACTTGATGGTAGCTGGATATCAAATCCAATTTAGTAAACCACTTAGATCCTTGGAGGGTGTCGAGTAGCTTCTCAATTCGGGGCATGGGGTAATAATTTTTTATTGTGGATTTGTTCAAGGCTCGGTAATGAGTGACAAGGCACATTTCTGAGGTATCTCTTTTAGGGATGAAAAATGCGACAAAAGCATAGGGATAAGATGAAGGTTGGATGTGGCCAGAATTGATGAGGTTGGTCAGTTGCCTTTCCGTTTCCTCTTTTTTTGTTGGGGCCAACCGGTAAGTAGGGGCGTTAGGTAAAGCAGATCCAAGGATGAGATGAATGGAATGGTCAATGTGTCGAGATGGGGGGACTCCCTCCGGAGGTTGAAATACCTCTGCAAAATTGTGGAGGAGGAGAGTCATTGTTTCAGGAATGGGGTGTGTGGTATTGTTTGGTGTTATTGGGTGCACCAGAAAGAGAGAGGAACATTGTTTTAAGTGTACATGCCGGATTTGTTCTTTGGTACCAGGGGGTTTGGGTTTTGCTGCAGTTAAGATATAAGTGTGGCCTTCTTTGGTAATTTTGTACTAACGGGATTTGGCCATATAAATAGAATTTTTTGGGTTTGGTATGTGATACCGAGCAGCAAATCCACACAATCCAAGGGGAAGACATCATAGAGGACAGTATGCTTGAATTGGGCTATGGAGAAAGTGACCAAACCATGCTTAGAAACTAAGAGGCGAGGGCCATCCTTCTGGACCCATCCGAATTGATAGGGTTGTGGATTTGAAGTAGTAGCTAGATTAAGGCGGTTGACAAGGTCTTGAGACACCAAATTATTCCATTATCCATAATCAGTAAATCCAAGGAGTTTTTGATTTGGTAGTTATGGGTGATGAGGGGTTGGCTGGATGAGTTTGAATCTTCATGGGTCATCAGAATCAGTGAGGGATCTACTTCCGTGGGATTGTCCAGAGGAACTTCTATGGTATATTGTACTTCGGAGGGCGCAATGACCTCATTGAGTAGGTTTTGTTGGGTTTTAGATTTTGGAGGATTCAACAATTTGATGAATAGTGTGAAGTAGTTTTGTGGAATGAGAACCAAGGTGTCCTTGTATTTGTATTGGGTGTGGGGTTTTGAGCCCGAGGAGGTGGAAAAAGGGCTATCATATGGGAGTTGGATGGCTTAGAGGTGGAGGGGTTGGTGTAGGTGCGGGACTGAGGAGTATGACCTCTAGGAGCGATTTCCTTTCTATAGCCAAAGATCTCTGAAATTTTTTGTGTAAAGTTGGATTTTCAAACAACTCTACTTCTCGATGGAAATGAATTAATAAACCAGCCACAAACTTTAATATGAGTACCTCTTCTGGATCTGGAATATGATGTAAGAGGCGCATCTTGCAGTAGAAGTCTATGTAGCCTTGCACTCCTTGTGAAGGGAGTTGTCGAAGTTGGTTCCATTTGATCCATAAGGATGGCACATACCCGGGTGGGTAGAAGTGATTTCTCAAATTTTTGGAAAGTCGAGCCCAGGTTCTCATGGGTTTGGAAGTAGAGGATTCCGGAGCATCCCCAATCTCTATCACAAATATGGTCTTCTGTTGCTCTGTATCCCACCAAGTTTGTGCAAGTCCTTCTAATTGTAAGGCGACAATCTAGAGCTTTCTTTCCTCGATAATGCCTGGATATGTATTGAAATAGGTGGAGAGGCTACGGATCCAACAACCCACAATTTCTCCATTGGTTTGACCAACAAATTTTGGTAGTTGGATTCGAGTGTCCAACTGGAAGGGGTTTGGATTGTTTTGTTGTTGCATTATGAGCAGCTCATTGAGGACGGAGGCAAAATCATGGACGGGATTTGACTTATTGGAATCTGAGTCAACTACCAAACGATCTTTGTGTGGAGGCATTGTAAGGCCAACTGAAGATCAAAGGCATCCCTAGTTTGTAATGCTGAAAAAGGGTCAGACTTTGTTTTGGCAACATAGGACTCAAAACCCTGAAGCAATGGAGATGAACTCATCTAGAGGGAGAGACCTGTATTGTTTTCAATCTTTGGAACTCCTCTTTGTTGCAATGCATATTTAGGCGCCCTTGGGGATTATTAGATCTATTGATCTTCTTGCATGAAAATGTAAACCCTGGGATGGGCAAAATCTGGACTATTTCATAAAAAACCACAAAACAATTGGTTCAATCTTCAAGATAGGAATCTTTTGCATGGATCTTGAGGCTCTGATACCAATTGATCTTCCCAAGAAGGCGATATACAAGAGAAGGTGACCAGGCAAGCCATAATCTGTCTTTTCACCAAAAACTCCCCAAGGGCGCACCATTGGTTTGGGTGACCAAGCAATGGAGATCCAAGCCGATTTGATCCGAGAGTGGCCAAGGGGATTTGGCTATCTTAGACTGACCTCCCAAGATCAGTGGGAGAATCCCAGTTCAACCATATAAGAGGGCACACTCACTTAAACCCAAGAAAGGAGAAAACCAGTAAGGGTGCAAACCCCAGTTGGTGCGCCCTCCCTTTTGCCTCGGAAAACTTGAAGGAAACGATTTCTCCCTGAAAGAGTGGATAGCTAATGGGATCAACTTTCTCTCAAAGGTGGAAGCATGGAAAATGGAATCACCAGGAAAAAACCATGAAGGAAGGCGCACTGGTTATTCTTCAGAAACCCCAAAAACGAAATTGCAGAAAATGTAGAATGCAAACTCAGAAAATAAACAAACGAGACACAAACTGAGGGAACCATTTAATTACATATATTTAATTAATCCTCAAAGGGTGAAGATGTGTTGTGCACCCTAGGTGAGCGTTCCCCTAGGTAGCCTCCTTGACCCAAAAGACGACCAAAAATTCAAAAAAATTAAAGTGTGATGACTATCCAAGAATAATAATACCAAGCAACATAAAGAAGAAGGACGAGAAAAAATTCAAAACATAACGAAGGACGACCAAAAATTCAAAAAAGTTGAAGGCGTAAGGACTATTCAAGAATAATAATACAAACGCAACATAAAGGAGGACGACCAAAGATTATTGGGGGTTGTCCTTCTCGGCAATAACATTATTGGATACAGATAATGGGGTTCTCCTGCTAGGCAATAACATTATTGGATACAGATAATATAGACCTTATCATCTGACATTTCTAAATCCAATGAAAATAGAAACTCTCATCAATTCCTTCGAGTCAGGATTTAGGAAATATGTGTAAAATTGGAAAAGAACCTGTAAACTATTTTATGCTATAGTTAATCTGGAAGATTGTCCGGCGAAATCAATCCAGAGTCTGCCTTACTCTTTCCTTCGTTGCTTCGATCAGAGTCTGTAGTCTGTCTTATTCTTACCTTCGTTTTTTCGATCATATGTGATGCCATGAGTTGTAGGGTTGATAAAATGGGTTGTGGGGTTGAGGAATCTATCACCACCTGCCGAATCTCTACCACATTTTGAGGAATCACATGCTGAGGAATCTATGACCATCCACATTATTGAATCTATGACCACCTACATTATTGAATCATGTTGAGGAATTTTGAGGAATCTATGACCACATGCTGAGGAATCTATGACCACCACCGAATCTCTGCCACATTTTGAGGAATCTATGACCACCTGCATTATTGAAGCATCCACATAGATATGCAGGACGAACGATTAAATCATGTTGTCATTATGCGTAGTGTTGAAAGTTAAGGTTAGGTGTCGTTTTTCTCCTTCACAGAATCGTTTTTCATTTATTCCGACTGTGAACTCGACTGAGATATATAAGAGGTGAGAGTGCCTTGTTATGATAGTTATGGCATGCATGTTCTAATAGCAGCTGATGGGAAATCTTGCATGAAGATGTAAAGCGGGTTACTCAGCCAAGGATGCCTTGCCTACATGATCTGACGTACTGATTATTAGATGACAATTAATTGAGTGTTATGTTGTTTGCCATTCAGTTGAGTTCGTTTGTGGGCAAGTCATCTTTAGGCGCAGCGTCCCGCTCTGCATGCATCCGATGATTTCATATTTTGAAGCTGCAAGCAATTTAAGTAGCAAGATTTTATATTTTGAATAACATAGGTATTACGGATTCCTCCTCTTCAGTTTTTCGTTTTTCGGTCCTCTAATTTGCTGGTAACTTAGTTTCTTTTGATCCAAAGGGAAGATGTTTAAGATAGTTTGTTTTGACTCTTTAACTGTGTGTACTAAGAAGATGTATCAAAGATATGCATTAGTTGGATCATCTTCAAAGATTGTTTATTAGTTCTTGTGAATTGAGTTTATCGGGCTTTTAATGTGTATTTTTGTGACTATTAGAAGAAAATGTAATATTCCTACTTATACTTTTCAAATATTTGTATATTTTATAAAATTATATTTATATTTTTTATCATGAAATTTATTGTTATATGTATTAATTTACATAAAGACCAAAACTATATATTTAGTAATTTATTTATATAAAAAAATTATATGATTATTTTTAATAATTTTTTTTTTTTTTTTTTTTTTGTTGTTATTTGATTAAGCAATTAGTTAAATGTATGGTAACACCTAGGCTTATTTAACTATTACTTTACTATAAAGCTTCTCACCCAAGGTAAATGTAGATTTCGAATAAAGCTTCTCACCCGAGGTAAATATAGATTTCGAATAAATTGACATAAATAAGTGTCTAAAAATAAACTCCGTCACTAAATATTCTAGACATTAAAAACAAATTTTAAAATTTTGATAGTTTTATACATATTTATTTTAATATACAAAATAATTTAATATTTTTTAAATAACAAATAAAATATGTAATTTATACATATTAATATTCATTTTTCTGTAATTTTTTTGGGTTTCTATCGATATTTAAATGATCTTAACACATACTATGTTTAAGATCTTAAAAAGATTGCTTTTAGGGCCACTTCACATTCAGTTTTGCAAACTCTTATTTTGTTATTCAACTCTCACGTTAAGCTGAATGATTTGTTTTTATGGACACAAGTAAGATTAAGTTACAACTATGAAATATGGCATTACAGTCATAGCTAGACATTTCTATACTTTCAAATATTTTACACAAGCCCACAACTTGTAAATTTTTCACCACTTCTGAATGAATAAAGAAACTATATGCATATATCTTTCTTTTAATTAGTCAAACATACTTATACTTTATCCACAACATGTAGATTGTTACACTTACCAAATAAATAAGAAAGAAACTGTAGATTGTGAGGCTTGGATGCATTTTTAGAAATGATAGCCAAAAGTGGTTGTAGGATTGTTTAGCAAGAACCCTTTCAAAGGAATAACTCTTAATCAAAATGTAATAAAAAAGTATACAGTAAACTAGGGTTGTATGGCAATGCAATGAGACTTGTCAAAAGATAATTTATATAATAAAGAAGAATATCATTATTGTTTATGTAAATAAGACAATGATAAAAATAAAGGAAAAATAAAAAATAACATTTAACATAAAACTTTGTAAAAATAAGGAAAAAAATAAAGTGTTCAGTGTGGAGTAAAACTTAGTAAATAAGTGAAATGTTAGATGAGGATGTTAGCATATGTGGGAAGCAATGAAAAAAAATTGCATTAAGACCATATAGCATGAAAAATTGTAAAAAAAAAAAAAAAAGATAAAGTATTCAATGTGGAGAAAAACATAGTAAATAAGTGAAGTTTTCAATGAGGAGTTTACCATATGTTGTAAACATTGTTAATATGTAAAGTGTTCAATGAGGACATTCACATATTCTAGAAGCAATATAAAGTATTTGAATGTTAGGATGAGCAAGAACGAATGCAAAGTATTGGAAAGTTAGAATAAAGCGATGCAAAGTGGGTAAAGTTCTTAAAAAGTAATATACTAAATGAAAAAGTAATATAGCCTTGATGTTACATTGAATGTTTCCCCATCAACTTGTAAAAGGTGATAACCAAAAAACATTAACATGAATTAACAATAGGCTAAAATAAATTCTTATATATGATTATAAGACATAGATACTCACACTGTATTGTATGTATAAGAGTGAACTTAGTTTATAAAAGAAACTCAAGGTTTGGCATCACCTCTAGGAATTATCATTCTTATTATAAATTCTATAACTTTTCTAAGAAACACACTATTCCATGTGATTTAATTATTAAAAATAATTATCTTTTACAAGGAACATTATCGTTTTGATTTACTTTTTCCTTTGGAGTTATTCAGATAAACTTTAATCTGGGTAACTCCTACCTTATTATAATCCGACTTATATTTTATTTAGAGATAACTATTTTGTTTAACTTGTGCTATGTATACGTAAGTTTGAAATTACGTTCTTGAGTTAACAAATGATGCAAACCCCTAAGGGATATTGGGACCTCTCGGTCTAGGATAAAATATCTCAAGAGCCAAAGTGGCTTGTGGGTCCTTGGAGAACCCCTAAACTTTGTACCATAGTCCCTTAACCACACAATGTGCAAAATTTCTCTTCTCTGAGGGTCATTTTTCTTATATGAAGTTATACACATGAGTACAAGCTAAACCTAGGCATTCAACTAGAAGGATCTTCGGTGCTTCGAAACTCCAGAGATCCAGGAGAATTCACTCCAAACAACTATCTACTTAAATCTGTCAGAGTCTTTATTGGTTACATTTGGTCATAAAGTGACTTGACCGTCAGGTGTAGGTCCGTAACCTATCCTACCACTTCGTCAACATTGGCGGAAAGACTGGATTGGATGATGAATAGGGATCCACCTCCCTTGCCCGATCTACGACTATAAATGGCTTCGAGACTATGAGCTTCAAGGGTTTTCCACTTCACACAACAATGACCAAATCACCTAGAGTGTCAAATCCCTACATGTCTCTAAGATCTAAAGACCCTCACTTTCTTGCAATCAATGGATTACAATCACTCCTGAACTTCGGTGCTCCGGGGTTCCTTAACTTGAAACAACCAAGACAAATTCGCGAATGGATGAACCTTCGAACTGCCTAAAGGCTCAACGATCTATGGCTAACCCTTCATGATATTTATGGATGAGATTTAACTCCAAGATTAAGGGATTTGGGCCTCCACGTCTCTCAACCATACTTAACTATCCCCAAATCGTCGAAGTGATGAAGTTCGATGGACTCACGGCTTAAGAACTACACTCTTCTAATTAATCAAACATTTGTGGGGGAATTACAGTCCTCATGAGAAGATATCGTCCACCCATTCTTAAGCAAAGGGTTTTGCACTCCTTGATTCCCAACTTGGAACTTTGCACATGTTATTTCTCCCAAGCTTCATCCACTTGATGAAATGAACCTTGGAACACACTTGTGCATCTCTCCTGAGCTTTGACCCTTATAATTTTATGGTCCCAGACATTCCTTGCACTAATTCATCCGAGATTTGGAGTTTTTATAAGTTTCTTGCACACTCCTTGCACTCACTTTGTGTGTAATTCCATTGTCCCTCCTGACCTTTTGAAACTGTAAAAGGATCAGCCTTTGCACACCTTGCATTGGCACTGTGCACTCCTTGCATGAAGACTACTAGAAGAGAAACAATTGAAACATAAAACCAAATTACAGAACACAATATCTCTATAGTTTGAGAGTATTTCTCTTCTATTTCTCCCAACAACTTACTTACTGCATAAATTATGTTGATTTATACATGAAATACTACTACTTATAATACTCACTAAGTATAAAATTAAACTATTAAAACTATTTCGTTATCAATTCCTTTTTCTCTGAATTATATTATTTCACTATCGAATTATTTACTGCGTAGTTAGTATTTAGCTAAATTTATATTTATTTAAATTTGTAAGAATATATTATGTACATGCATTCAATATTACACTTGTAATGATGGGTCCTTTCATTGTGTGAGGAGCCTATCAGTACATTCTTATTCACCTTCTCCCTACTCAAGTTATCAATCTCTCTGAGGGTCGAACTCCTCATATGTGTACTAGGTCCACTCAAATACTATAGGTCTAAGTAATAAATCCCTTATTTAGTTTAATCTTTCTAATTATATTTATTTTTGATTTAGTGGATATTGTATTAAAATATTGTTCTCATGATCATTCTCATAGGTTAGACCCTCTTTATTCACAAACAATGGGAGTTGGAAGGTTGAGAAAGCTATTGAAACTCCTCGTATGAATATTTTTCAACAATTGATTTATACTACTATAATTAAACTCT
>JZKD02S2264286.1:0-12183 GCA_000966675.3 Picea glauca
TATGTCAGTCAATAATTGGAACCCTAGCGGGTTAATGTATTAGTACTAGGATTTTCATAGGTGTAAGAATCATTGTATGCATGTCTGAGCACGTGGGTTATCCCAAGCTCATCCTTCTCCAGTAGTTAAGATTTCCCACTTTGTTACCCAGTTGGTTTATATCGTCTTTTATCTTGTATCGGTCCCACCTATAAGAGAAAGTACAAAAAATAGAATGTTCTAACTAAAGGAGGAGCTTTCATATGAAAACATAAAGACCATCGATTAATTGGACGAATCGAAATATCTAGAGAACCATTCCACCATTAAATGTTTCAGAGTCTAATTGGGCCTTAGTGGCGGGTTTGGTTCCTACTGTTGAGTTAAAGGGATTTAGGACCCCTCAACAGAATTGGCGCTAGAAGGAGGGTTGAAGATTGAATGGATGACAATATCTTTTACAAAATATTTAACACAACCTGTAGATTCAAAACATCCCACATGCATGGCTAGTCATTCCCAAGACAACCCACACACATTGAGTACCCCTTAAATGAGTAACTCAGCCCAGAAAGAGGAAGAACATATATTCCTTGAGAAATCCTATGCTCTTCCTCATGAGGAGTTGAATCAATTCAGAAGAATCACAAGAGCTTACGCCCGATATATCAGTGCGCTACCCTTAGCTCCATTACTCCCTTGAAGAAAACAAGTAAGAAGACCAGTGGTAGAGTCCCCCATATAGGTTTTTTTTCACTCAGTAGAAGACCTGATTTATTTCTCTCTCACCAAAATCTAACATCCTCTTAATCTAATCCCTAAAACACCAGCCAAAAACTTCTCTGAGCCTGACGATTTTTCCGACGAGGAAGGGTTTAACTCTGAATGCTCAGTTTTAGGATCGGAGGACATGGAAGATAACAATGATCATAATGAAGAAAGGGGGAACCCACCTTAGAATAATCAACCTTGGTTGGCCAGATATGCTCTGGTCATCCCTGGATGAGTACATAACCTTCCCCGACATCCAAAGAAGTTACTCCCTAAATTTGACCCTGAAACCTCAAAATTTCCTGAAGACCATATCAAAAAATTCATACTATCTATAAGACTGATGAATGCTCAACATGAAGATGTAGTATATAGGATTTTCCCCTACACTTTCAAAAATTTGACCTCCACATGGTATTTTAATATACCTGTAAGATCCATAACTAGTTGGACGAAGTTTAAAAAATATTTTCTAGATAAATTTGCAGAACAAACCACTACAGGAGCTTTGATGGCCAAGTTGTTTTCCACCACAATGATTTCAAAGGAGAAGGTGAAATACTTTAATCAATGGTTCACCACTATACTAAATTTCAACCCGAAGCTAAACCTACTCAGGAGTTGCAAATCAAAGTATATGCTAATGCTCTCCCAGCTTATATTTCCATGTTTGTGAAGAGGCCTGTCAAAGAAACCTTAGATGAGAAATTTGAAGAAGACATAACAATAGAATTTCAAATGAAGGGATGTAAAGAAGGCCAAGTCTCATTAGTTAATAAGGAAGTTCAACCTCCTCCTAGGAGAGGACTCCTATTGACTAGACAAACAGAACAAGGTCTCGAAAAAGGAAGTGGAGACATAAAATACCTACAACGCATGGTTAAGAAACTGTCAAACAAAATTATAGACATGAAAAGAAGTGCAGGGGAAGGAAACCAATGCTAGAGGCCCTATAAACCATTTTTGAAAAGAAATACACCTTTCAAAACAATTGAAACCCCCCCAGCCAACTTGAGCATCGATCTGGGAAATGTAGCATCTGACTCTTTCTGTACCTATCACCAAGAGAAGCACTCTGAAAGAGACTACCCACAGTGGGTGCATGCCATGAATTTGATGGCCAATCAGTTTCTAGATGAGGTTTCCCTAACAAAACAATCAAGTGGCTCAATTATGAATAGCATTGATCAGGAAGAAGTTGATCCACCAAAAGAAACAACCATGTTGATATGGGACCCTGAACTACCAATGCCTTCCGATGACCTATTTGAGGTTTAAGAACCACCTACAGAAGTCTTGGTTGTGCAAACATGAAGTAGAGGTCAACTTGTCTCAAACAACCTTGCTACAGCCCGAACTTTGGGGGGGAAACCATCTCCCGATCACCCGAAAGAACTTTTTCTCCCCGAAGAAATCCTATAAACATCCATACATGAGAGTCGCCCAAGCTAGACTACAACATAGTAGAAGACATGAAAAAGATGAAGGCAACATATCGTTCATGGACATGTGTATAATCCCTCAACAAAAGGAATTTCTATTACAAGCATTAAAATCAGTAGAAAATCCTACAACAAGCACTGACCAAGGAGAAAATCTAACCCCTGCTGATCTAAGGAATAAACCAACTGTGAACGCCTGCTCTAAAGATAAGAAGGGAAAACCTTTTGTCCCACCATTCCTTTTGAAATTTGAAGTCTTCATTAGAAACCTCCATAACTCTTTGGTTGACTCAAGAGCATCTTCCAATGTTATGCCATTATCTATTTGCAAAAAATTAAACGTAGTTCCTCTCAAAAGAAATAAACATGTAATAAAACTAGACAGAACCCAGGTGAAGGTTATGGGAGAGCTCAATGATGTAATGATCAGGATAGTGACACACCCCAAATTTTTTCAAGTAATTGACATCATTGTAGTAGATATCCCAAAAGCTTATAGATTGCTACTGAGTCGAGATTGGTCTGAGAAGTTAAATAGATACTTTAGTACAGACCGGGCTCACCTTTGGCTACCATTAAAGGGACACATGAATATGATTAGAATCGACAGGGAAAGATATCCAAAACACGTGGTCACGGACCTAGAAACTCTCAACGAGCCCTCATCGACATATTTTCCCGTGCTAGGCAATTATTCATGTGACTACGATTTCGGGAATTTCTCCACCCTCTCATCTAATATCCCTCTTCCTCAAAACTCTGAAATATGTTTTCAAGAAAATTTTCCAACAACGTCGGAGGAAACCCCCTTCTGTCAGGAACAGGCGTTAGAAACCACAGAACAGATAAGAGGGAAGGAGGAAAGTGGTATAAAAAAGAGAGTTGACCATTTTCTCTCACAAATGTGGACCTTATAATTAGATGGATCTAAATCGCAAGAAGGGTCAGGGGAAGGGTGCATCCTCATTGATCCAAAAGGTAAATGAATTTTCATTTCCTGTAGGCTAGAATTTGAATGCACAAACAACATCGTTGAGTATGAATCTCTAGTGCAAGGGATAAATAAATCCATGGACTTAAACATTAAAGAATTGAAGGTTTTCGGAGATTCTGAAATCATCGTTAGACAAGTAAGGAATACGATACATTGAAACTCTCCCCACCTGATAAATTACCAACAGGAAGGTGCAAAAACTAATAGAACGTTTTGCATCCTTCAACATTACAGTGATCCCTAGAACAAAGAACATTGTTGGCACAGGGGCAGACCCAGGGTTCAATGCTACAACAATGCACCAAAAAAACCCTAACTACTGGCCCTTTCGGGAACACCTACGAAGTAGATGAATTCTCACCCGAGGTAGAGGAAGGGGTGGTTGCAAGACTCAGGTGTCTGCAACCTTAGTTGGGACACATATATGTGATTATAATACTTAGTAAAGCACTTATCACCATTAGTTCCTCAATATGCAATCAATATCCACTTCGCTGATATAATTTAGCTTCGCATCATTCACACTGATATAACGTACTTAAGCACTTAGCATAAACAAAGAGGTAGATCTAATAGATCAAGAACTAAGCACATTCATATGGATCAGATCTAACATTCTCACATGTCATTAGCACTAAGCATAAGCAGATATATCTAATCATATCAAAGAACTTAACAAAAGAAGACATAAACACATTAAGAAAATCACAAAGCAAGACAAAACTGTGTTTACGTGGTTCACCCCCACCCTAGGGATACGTCCACAAAATCTTCTTCTTTATTTTCTTCAGTCAATTAGTTACAAGCACAGAGCCTCAAAACCCTTACTCCACACAGGACATAAGATCTTCGCAGCTCGCTAGATCCTTCTTCCTTGCGTTACAACTCTCAGCCCTTCACAAACTGCTACAAGGACCTGCACTTAGCTCTATAGGTCTCTTACAGTTATGCAAAAAGAACTTACAAAATCTACTTGCACTTAGCATAGATTCTCATCAGATAGATGCACTAGTCAACTACTTCTTACATTTCCTTAGCCTTGTATTTATACATACAAGATAGGCCTAAACATGGGTAAACCCCTGGGCTGACATCCCATTCTTGTTAAATATTCCCCAAAACCAAAAAATGATCCAAAAGTGGGTCGATATCCCATGATATTTGCTTCATCTTGCACTCCTCCTTCGACAGGTTGTCGAAGTCCCAAAATAGGTCAATATGACCAAGAATCTCCCAAAACTTGTTCAAGGGACAACAGGCCCCCAACACTCACCTGTGACTCATCCCGAGTCACTATGATCTGACTAGCTCTGCCTAGAATTCCTCGAGCTTGGCTCAAGTTGCTTCGACTTGTTGTTTTGCTATGGTCTCTTGCTCGGTGAACTCATGGATCATTGCATTGTTCATGGGCCCTTATAGGTGTTGTTCTATTGTGATGACAACCTGTTCTAGCTCTGCTCCCTGGCTTTCAACCTTTGTGAATAATTGGCATGCCTTATCTTGTACTGGTTGAAGTCATTGAGTAACTTCTATCTCTCCTTTGAATCATATGGATCTGCTGCTGGGAGGTGCGTTTCTCTTGAGACCGCTTCATTATTTCCATGACCGACAAGGCCTTCAACTGTGGCTATAGTGTCTGCGTGTTGCTTTTCTTCCTTGAGCTGCAAATTTAATGCCTGTAACTATGGATTCTCAGTGAGGTTCTCATATGTTTGGGTGTTGCGGTTACTCAGTGGCTTGCACTCCAAGGCAAGATCTTTTAGTCTGTCAACTACGTTGTAGGAAGTTGTTTCCCTTTGGTCTCTTACATCTTGAGGGGTCTCAGGTACAGTGCAGAGTTACAAGTCTGCTATGCGTTGCTGGACCTGTTGGATTACTTCTTCAAGTTGTGCCACCTGCTGTAGAACTCACTCTTTAGTATTTACTTCTACGACTGTCACAAAGCAAAGTGCTATGTGAACCATTTCCTTTACTTTGAGTTGCTCTACGAGCAACTGTTCCTTGCTTTGCTGCAATTGTGCTTTTTCTTCATCCCACTTTACTTGTAGAGAAAGCTTCTCCCATTCTGCAGTATTGCATTGTTCTACAAGGTCTCCCTATACTTGTGCCAAATCCTGGGTGGCTTGCATTGTTTCTTCTTGAGCTCGTTGAAGGTGAGCTTTGACTGTATCAACAATTCGATGGAGTTGAGTTGGCTCATCCCCCAGTTCTGGTGTTCCTGCTGACAGAGGCGAAATGGAGACTGCATGGCTAGATTGTAGTGCCTTCTGCACCCCTTGGAGCTCATCCTTAATCCGATGGAACACCTCCTCCTTCTTATCTTATTGCTTCTCTGCTATCTCCAGTGAAGCTTTATTCAGGGCTGCTACGATGAAATCAAAGTTGTCTGAGGTGAGGGTAATATGAATTTTGGTCATATATGCTCTAGATTTCTTCCAAGAAGAAGGCTTAGGGGGGGAAACCTTCCTTTTATTTGAGGGATCCTCCTCATCTCTAGGCAGTGTAACCTTTCCTTTCTACTATTCAACTTCTACACCATCTATCTCTCCACCATCTCCTCCTTGATCTGCTGAGATGGAAGTGGTCCTCACGGATGCACTGTCTAAATCATGGACCTCTTTGGTCTTCTTTATCTTTCTAGGTCCGGGTGTATCATGCACTACTTCTAGACTGTCAATGTCGGACATCTCCGCAGGGTCAGCTGGAATGCAAAGGTCCGCCGACCTGTCCTTGCTGATTTCTTCTAAGTCCTCCTCTGCCATTTTGTAGTAAGATTGAAGTTGTTTCTTGTGATTGTCAGCACATGATGTAATGTAAATGAAATGGAGGTCTGCACTGAATTTCATTAAAGGTCTAAACTTGTGGAGAGTATTTGGCATAATGCAAGGTTCAGACTGGATAGCTAACTTCAGCTGATTGTAATATGTGTGGAATACAACATTTGAATTCCATTGCTTGTTCATGTCACTGGAATACCACAATGTACTGAATTTCGTGGCCAGAGGTTCAAAGGGATCGATGTCTAAGAAGGTCGTATCTTCTAGCATCTCCCATGCAATGAAAGCAATCAATATTAGGAGCCAACTAAAGTGGAGTTCGTATCCTTGATTTTGCGCTTCTCTACAGTCCAGTTCCAACTGGTTCATGAGGTACTTCACCCAATTCGTTGGTAGGCCCTCGACGCACTTCCCTGCGATGTCGACTACAAAATGATTGACTTGGGTGGGACATTTCTTGTGAACTAACTTTCCTGTGATCAATTGATAGGCTAGGAACACTGCACCACTTTGGATAGAGGCTACCTTGTAGCCTCGCGTTCCCTTCTCGACATCGCCGTAGGCTTCTTTTATCCTTTGAGCTAAAGCACAATCCATTGTTTTTCTGGGATAGAAATATTTAGGTTCAGGGCCTTGCATACTCATTCCTGTAATCTGATTGATCAATGTCGTATCCACTATGATACGATGGTTTAACCACAAGTATCCACCATGGTAACAGGAAAGCAACAGCTTGACACATTCATTCACTTCTTGGTGTCTTCCGAAGTGAGGAATATTCATGACATTGAGCAATGTGGACTGCATGAGGTTATGGGTCCATGACTGAGGGATGGTATCTGAATTCTTTCCTTTTGTCCTGGTCAAGTACTTATGTGGGGCGAGCATGCTGTAGACCTTGCTGTTGTCGAGGTTGAAGTCGCTAAATCTCAATGCTGCTATATTTTCTTGATCTATGTAAACTGCGCGTATCCCCTTCGGGAGGTACGTATTAACCAAGTTATACTCGAAGTCTCTGGGCACACTTTCTCGATTTATTGCACCACTCAAAGGTGGTAGATAGGCAGGTAAAATGCTCGAAATCAACTTATCATTTGTGAGATCGTCTCTGTGCTTGGTTCACTTCTCATATGCGAGCCGTGATGGTCCGGCTCGAGCAGTAGATGGAGAGGTCAAAATTCCTCTCATCGATGATGCTTGTATACCATTATAAAATCCTCTCTCTGACATGACTCTTTCAGTAATCAAGTCGAGGAGTACTTTTGTTACTAATTCTTCAACCGCGGTGAGCTCGTTGGACATATGCACTCAGGATTAATAATATTGAGTTTACAATTAACTCAGATACTGCACTAGAATAAACAACAAGAGGGAAATGATCACTGTATACAATTCACTTGGTCTGGAGGCTCAAATTCTTGGTTAGCAAAAGTGTTCTTCATTCATGGCGCAATGGGATAAGTAGAAAACTCGACAACGGTTCGCTTGTAATGGGTATGAAGCCTCATTAACTCTTGTTCTGTCTGTTATGGTGCAGTACAATTATTTGGTGTTGAGATATTAATTCTTTCCTACCCATTCGGAGCAACAGTCGAATGGATATATCGGTCCCAACGACTATATTTCTTCGCCATAGTGAAGTGCCATGTGTCATTGTTCTGATATTCTGGCGAAGCTCCAATTCTGCAAATTTTTTGTCTGCAAAGTTCCCTATGGAACCTTATGTAACATTTCAAAAATATCTTTCTTCTTACTTAGCTTTCTATCCTTCTTCCCAGTGAGCTTCGTCTCGGTAGTTTTTTTTCCATTCTGATTCTTATCGTCTTTGGACATAGTCACTGCGCTCTGTTGAGATTCTTTCTTAGGACTCAAGGGTAACACCTATTCTTTATCCAATATAGGTACTTCAGTCTCCTATGAGTCTTATAATGTTCTTGCAGCTTCAACATCTGGGTTCCTAGCATTAAGTAGCTTCGACCTATTCTCTTGTTCTTCAATCAAGTATGCGATCCTTCTAGTCATGAAATATTTTAACTCTTGTTTCGTTTTCTCTAAAACTTCTTCTCCTTTCTTTCTAGATTGATATCTTTCAATCAAATTTTTTCCTACTAACATGGTAAATGGATCATTGTCCTCAATAAATTTAATAATCTCAAAATCTTCTTCTGTCGAAGTTCCATTTGCATTTATAGGTATCTGAGCGAGCCTCCCACACAGGTTTACCAGTTTTCCTCTGAATAAACCTATTCCTCATAATGAAGGAATCATAGCAGGCCTCCCTATAGATTTCCAAGTTTTCTCTATCATGATATTCACCTATGTTTCCTCATCTAGAACACAGTCAATGTCGATGTCTCCTATTCTTGCTTCAATGCATTCCTTTTCTTTAAATATCTCTAATAATCTAACATGTCCATGGTCATTCAAGGTTTTTTTCATATGTAGCAATACCTTCTCTGATTCTTTCTGGGGTTCTTCTATAGCCTTAGTTTCTAGATTTTCCTTAGGGTATTCTTGTCTTATGTTGATACTTTCAAGCTTAACAATCATTCTAGGGCAATCCAACACTTCGTGGTTCATAACTTTGCAACAAATACAACCAAGTCTTCTCCCAGGGCATGGCTTAGAAAGATGTCTTGGTTTTCTACAGCTTTAACAGAGGGTTAATCCTCTCTTTATTTTAAATGATCCCCAACTTCTCTTGTACTACACGCTAGGATCATAGGAGCTAACCTGCAATAAATTTTTTCTGGGATCCTGCATCCATTTGTTAGTCCAAACATTCTTTCTATGCATCGGTATAACATATATTTCACTATTCTTATCAGATCTACTCATATCAAATCTTCTTTCATCTATTAATACCCTAGTTTTTAAGCTAGGATAGAATCTATCAAACATACCTAGATCCATACGCTAGAAACAAAAATTTCCACTTATCTTCCTTCTATAGAGCACAAAGCTTCTAGATAAAACTTTTCAATATTCTTACCTTTCTTAGAGCACTGAGCTTATAGACCTTACCTCTTTTAATAAAAAATTCTCACTTTTACCTTCCTCGGGGAACAAAGCTTCTGGATCATACCTCATTTATTCAAATCAGACTTTTTTTCCTTAGCACAGAGCTTCTTAGGTCAAGTAGAATGTTGTGCACTAGGGAAACAAATCTACGCACAGAGATTTCATAGTTTCAGTATGGATCTTTGCACAAAGCTTCTTCTTTCTCAATTCCCAACAATCACAGTTTCAGGTCTCAACAACGGAACCATTTTTTGGCACAGGGGTATACCCAGGGTTCAACGCTACAACAATGCACCAAAAAACCCTAACTACCGGCCCTTTTGGCAAGACCTGCAGAGCAAATGAAGTCTCACCTGAGGTAGAGGTAGGAGTGGTTTCAATACTTAGGTGTCTGCAACCTTATCTGGGACACAGATATATGATTATAATACTTAGTAAATCACTTAGCACTGTCAGTTCCTCAATATGCAATCAATATCCACTTCGCTGATATAACAGAGCTTCATAACATTCACACTGATATAACATAATTAAGCACTTAGCATAAACAGAGAGGTAGATCTAACCGATAAAGCACTAAACACATTCATATGGATCAAATCTAACATTCCCACATGTCATTAGCACTAATCATAAGAATATCTATCTAATCATCTCAAAGCACTTAGAAAAACAAGACATAAACGCATTAAGACAAGCACAAAGAAAGAAAAAACAGTGTTTACGTGGTTCACCCCCACCTTGGGGCTACATCCACCAACTCTTCTTCTTTATTGTCTTCAGTCAATCGGTTACAAGCACAAAGCCTCAAAACCCTTACTCTGCACAGGACAAAAAATCTGCGCAACTCGCTATATCCTTCTTCCTTGCGTTACAACACTCAACCCTTCACAAACTGCTACAAGGACCTACACTTAGCTCTACAAGTCTCTTACAGTTATGCACAAAGAACTTACAGACTTTACTTTCACTTAGCATACATTCTCATCACATAGATGCACTAGTCAACTACTTCTTACATTTCCTTAGCCTTCTATTTATACATACAAAATAGGCCTAAACATGGGTAAACCCATGGGCCGACATCCCATTCTTGTTACATATTCCCAAAAACCAAAAAAGGATCCAAAAGTGGGCCGACATCCCATGATATCTGCTTCGTCTTGAGCTCCTCCTTCGACAAGCTATCGAAGTCCCAAAATAGGTCAATATGACCAAGAATCTCTCAAAACTTGGTCAAGGGCCAACAAACACTCTTGTTGATTCCCTGGCCACCGCTTCCTCAAGGCTATCACCTCTAGAAGACTATGAAGCCTCCTAATTCATTGTGGAGCTACTCTACAAACCATCGGTGCCCGACAATATTTATAACTAGAAGGTCTTTGAAGGATATGAACAGATCGTAAACGTTTTGACCAATCAAGATAATTTTAAAGACTTGGCCATTGACGATGAAGTTTTTCAGGAGCAATTAGCAGAAACTGATCCTCATACAAATCAATTGACTGAAAAACCTAGGTCTCACATGAGACCTAAAGTGGTAGTTAATTTAGAAAACCTTTTTGACTTAAAAGAAAGATTCAAAGGGTCAACTAACAAAAAGACGGGGAGTTCCTATCCCATGCACGAAACTATAAATCTGGGAACCCCGAAAAACCCCAAGAATATAAATCTAGGAAAGGCAATGTCTAAAGAAGAAAGGAAGGCCTATCTCAAACTATATCAAGAATTTTTTTCCTGGTCCTATCGATATTTGAAGACTTATGATACTCGTATCATTCAACACACAATCTCGTTAAAAACCAAAGCAAAAAAATTCCAACAGAAGCTATGGAAGTACCACCCATCCCTGGAGCCCCTCACGTGTCAAGAATTAAAGAAGTTGCTAGATTCTAAAATTATCTTTCAGGTTAGACATTCTGCTTGGGTAGAAAATTTGGTTCCTGTCAGGAAAAAGTCTAGAGATATCTTCCTGTGTGTAGATTTCATAAACCTCAACAAAGCTTTAGAAAAGGACAACTACCCAGTCCCATCAATGGAGCAACTCTTGCAGACCATGTATGGCTCTGAGATTTTCTCCCTGCTAGATGGTTTTCAGGTTACAACCAAGTTCTAGTTTCAGAGGAAGACCGTTTCAAGACTACCTTCCGAACCAAGTGGGGAACCTTCGCTTATAAACGTATGCCCTTTGGGTTAATCAATGCAGGGGAGACCTTCCAAAGGGACATGGATGTAGCATTTCGGGGACTAATCAACAAGTGTGTAGTAGTCTATTTGGATGACGTGAATGTGTATTCAAAGAACATAGAGGTTCAGATCCAACACTTAACCCAAATTTTTGAAAGGTGTAGGAAATACGATATATCTTTAAACCCTAAGAAAATTGTCTTCGGTGTCAAGGAAGGGAAACTAATAGGTCATATTATATATTAAGCAGGGATTCCCATAGACCCAGAACAAATTAAGGATATAACCCAGCTTCCCTTACCCCACAACAAAAACACTATGCAATCCTTCTTTGAGAAGATAAATTTTGTGAGGAAGTTCACTCCCTATTTCACTGAAACCATCAAACCCTTACAAAAAATGATACACAAAGATGTTGAATATATGTGGGACGACGAATGAAAAATTTCTTTCAACAATATTAAGATTGAAATATCTTAGGCTCAAGTGCTGCGAAGTCCCAAATTTAGCAAATATTTTTTCCTTTATACTTTTTCCTCTAACCAATCGTTAGCTGCAGTATTGACTCAGAAAGATGATGAAAAAAATGAGGGGTCGATCTCATTTATGAGCACTAATCTCCAAGGAGATGAAATAAATTACCCTGACATAGAAAAACAGGCTTATGCAGTGTACAAGGTAGTGAAACACTTCAGATCTTACATCCTTAAGAACCATACCAAGGTCATCGTGCCTCACCTTGCATTTTGATCCCTATTCACTCAACAGGAGATGGGGGAAAGAAGAGGAAACTAGATGGAAGTAGTCTAATAATTTGAACTGGATATAAAATCTACTAAACTAGTTAAGGGATAAGGATTGTGCAAACTTGCAGCTGAAGCCCAAGAGCAAGTAAATGAAGACCCCGGATGGGAAAATCAATTAGCACTATGGCATGGTGAGTCTTCATATGTCTCCCCAGGGAAAGAGTCTTGGTATGAGAAACTGACTCATCTCCTGCATCATGTGACTT
>JZKD02S2264286.1:12193-28660 GCA_000966675.3 Picea glauca
CAGACCATGTATGGCTCTGAGATTTTCTCCCTGCTAGATGGTTTTCAGGTTACAACCAAGTTCTAGTTTCAGAGGAAGACCGTTTCAAGACTACCTTCCGAACCAAGTGGGGAACCTTCGCTTATAAACGTATGCCCTTTGGGTTAATCAATGCAGGGGAGACCTTCCAAAGGGACATGGATGTAGCATTTCGGGGACTAATCAACAAGTGTGTAGTAGTCTATTTGGATGACGTGAATGTGTATTCAAAGAACATAGAGGTTCAGATCCAACACTTAACCCAAATTTTTGAAAGGTGTAGGAAATACGATATATCTTTAAACCCTAAGAAAATTGTCTTCGGTGTCAAGGAAGGGAAACTAATAGGTCATATTATATATTAAGCAGGGATTCCCATAGACCCAGAACAAATTAAGGATATAACCCAGCTTCCCTTACCCCACAACAAAAACACTATGCAATCCTTCTTTGAGAAGATAAATTTTGTGAGGAAGTTCACTCCCTATTTCACTGAAACCATCAAACCCTTACAAAAAATGATACACAAAGATGTTGAATATATGTGGGACGACGAATGAAAAATTTCTTTCAACAATATTAAGATTGAAATATCTTAGGCTCAAGTGCTGCGAAGTCCCAAATTTAGCAAATATTTTTTCCTTTATACTTTTTCCTCTAACCAATCGTTAGCTGCAGTATTGACTCAGAAAGATGATGAAAAAAATGAGGGGTCGATCTCATTTATGAGCACTAATCTCCAAGGAGATGAAATAAATTACCCTGACATAGAAAAACAGGCTTATGCAGTGTACAAGGTAGTGAAACACTTCAGATCTTACATCCTTAAGAACCATACCAAGGTCATCGTGCCTCACCTTGCATTTTGATCCCTATTCACTCAACAGGAGATGGGGGAAAGAAGAGGAAACTAGATGGAAGTAGTCTAATAATTTGAACTGGATATAAAATCTACTAAACTAGTTAAGGGATAAGGATTGTGCAAACTTGCAGCTGAAGCCCAAGAGCAAGTAAATGAAGACCCCGGATGGGAAAATCAATTAGCACTATGGCATGGTGAGTCTTCATATGTCTCCCCAGGGAAAGAGTCTTGGTATGAGAAACTGACTCATCTCCTGCATCATGTGACTTGCCCAGAAAAACTAAATCCCAGGGAAAGGAGATCCCTTAGGTTAAAATCAACACAATATCGCCTCATCAATTCGGTGCTCTTTCGAGTTAATTATGATGGGGTACTCTTGAGATTTCTCGAATGTGAAGATGAAGATAGAGTTCTGAAGGAGCTCCATTATGGTCATGCAAGTGGAAATTTTGTGGGAAACACCACTGCTCACAAAATACTGAGAGCTAGCTATTATTGGCCTACTCTATTCAAGGACGCTCACACATACGCCAAAAAATATAAAACTTGCCAAATAAGTGCAGGGAGGGAAAAGAGAGAAGTTTTCCCACTCCAAACTATGGCCATTTATGGGCCATTCAAGCAATGTGGGTTAGACATCATAGGATAAATTACACCGAGTTCCTCAAAACAACATAGATACATACTAACTGCCACCGATTATTTCATGAAATGGGTAGAGGCCATCCCTCTGACTCATCTGAACGAAAGGGTGGTGATCCAATTCATAGAACAATATTTCTAACTGGATGGTCTTTGAAGGATATGAATAGATCATAAGCATTTTTACCAACCAAGATAATTTTAAATACTTGGCCATTGACGATGAAGTTTTTCAGGAGAAATTAGTAGAAATTGATCCTCATACAAATCAATCGACTGAAAAACCTAGGTCTCACACGATACCTAAAGGGCTAGTTAATTTAGAAAACCTTTTTGACTTAAGAGAAATATTCAAAGAGTCAACTAACACAAATATGGGGAGTTCTTGTCCCATGCATGAAACTATAAATCTGGGAACCTCAGAAAACCCCAAGAATATAAATCTGGGAAAGGCAGTGTCTAAAGAAGAAAGGAAGGCCTATCTCAAACTTTTCAGGCAATATCAAGATGTTTTTTTTCTGGTCCTACAAATATTTGAAGACTTATGATACTCTTATCATTCAACACACAATCTCGTTAAAACCCGAAGAAAAAAATTCCAACAGAAGCTCCGGAAGTACCACCCATCATTGGAGCCCCTCATGTGTTAAGAATTAAAGAAGTTGCTAGATTCTAAAATTATCTTTCAGATTAGACATTCTTCTTTGGTAGAAAATTTGGTTCCTGTTAGGAAAAAGTCTAGAGACATCTTCCAGTGTGTAGATTTCATAAACCTCAACAAAGCTTTAGAAAAGGACAACTACCCAGTCCCACCAATGGAGAAACTCTTACAGACCATGTATGGCTCTGAGATTTTCTCCCTGCTGGACGGTTTTCAGGTTACAACCAATTTCTAGTTTCAGAGGAAGACTGTTTCAAGAATACCTTCCGAACCAAGTGGGGAACCATAGCTTATAAATGTATTCCCTTTGGGTTAGTCAACGCATAGGAGACCTTCCAAAGGGACATGGATGTAGCATTTCAGGGACTAATCAACAAGTGTGTAGTAGTCTATTTGGATGACGTGAATGTGTATTCAAAGAACAAAGAAGATCACATCCAACACTTAACCCATGTTTTTGAAAGGTGTAGGAAATACAATATATCTTTAAACCCTAAGAAAACTATCTTCGATGTCTAGGAAGGGAAACTACTAGGTCATATTATATATTAAGTAGGGATTCACATAGACCCAGAAAAAATTAAGGATATAACCCAACTTCCCTTACCCCACAATAAAAATTCTATGCAATCCTTTGGGAAGATAAATTTTGTGAGGAAGTTCACTCCCTATTTCACTGAAACCATCAAACCCTTACAAAAAATGATCCACAAAGATGTTGAATATAAGTGGGATGATGAATGAAAAAGTGCTTTCAACAATATTAAGATTGCAATATCTTAGGCTCCAGTGCTGCGAAGTCCCAAATTTAGCAGATATTTTTTCCTTTATACTTTTTCCTCTGACCAATCATTAGCTTCAGTATTGACTCAGAAAGATGATGAAAACAATGAGGGGCCGATCTTGTTTATGAGCACTAATCTCCAAGGAGATGAAATAAATTACCCTGACATATAAAAATAGGCTTATGCAGTGTACAAGGTAGTGAAACACTTCAGATCTTACATCCTTAAGAACCATACCAAGGTCATCATGCCTCACCCTGCATTTTGATCCCTATTCACTCAACAAGAGATGGGGGAAAGAAGAGGAAACTGGATGGAAGTAGTCCAAGAATTTGATCTGGATATAAAACCTACTAAACGAGTTAAGGGAAAAGGATTGTGCAAACTAGCATCTGAAGCCCAAGAGCAAGTAAATGAATACCCTGGATGGGAAAATCAACTAGCACCATGGCGTGGTGAGGCTTCATACGTCTCCCCAAGGAAAGAGTCTTGGTATGAGAAACTGACTCGTCTCCTGCATCATGGGACTTGCCCAGAAAAACTAAATCCCAGGGAAAGGAGAGACCTTAGGTTAAAATCAACACAATATCGCCTCATCAATTCGGTGCTCTTTTGAGTTAATTATGATGGGGTACTCTTGAGATTTATTGAATGTGAAGATGCAAACAGAGTTCTAAAGGAGCTCCATGATGGTCATGCAGGTGGAAATTTTGCGGGAAACACCACTACTCACAAAATACTGAGAGCTGGCTATTATTGGCCTACTTTGTTCAGGGACGCTCACACATACACTAGAAACTGTAAAACTTGCCAAATAAGTGCAGGGAGGGAAAAGAGAGTAGTTGTACCACTCCAAACTATGGCCATTTCCAGGCCATTCAAGAAATGGGGGTTAGACATCATAGGAGAAATTACACTGAGTTCCTCAAAACAACATAGATACATACTGACTACCACTGACTATTTCACGAAATGGGTAGAGGCCATCCCTCTGACTCATGTGAATGAAAAGGTGGTGATCCAATTCATAGAACAATAGTTGATCACCAGGTTCAAGATTCCTTCCATCCTCGTCTTTGATAATGCATCTTATTTTTCTTCCACCTTATTAACAGAGTTTTCTCTAGACAAAGGAATCATAATCATATACTCTGAAAACTATTATCCACAGAGAACAGAGTGGCATAATCAAACAATAAGAACCTAGTGAGGATATTAAAGAAAACAATTATAGACAAACCACAGGAATTAGCATAGTTCACTTCATAACGCCTTAAGGGATGATAGAGTAACACCCAAGGAAACCATATGAAATTACCCATACTTTCTAGTATACAGACATTAAGCCATTCTCCCAAATGGGTTATATCTTCCATCTCTTAAACTTGCTCAGGATTCTAGAGGAGATCCCTCATCAGTCATACAACAAAGAATTGATACCCTCCTCATGCTAGAAGAAGAAAGGGAGAAAGAAAAATCAAATTTCATAGCTCATCAGCGGATAGTTAAAAGGTGGTTTTATAAGCATAAGGCCAAAGAGGATAACTTTGAAGTGGGAGACTTAGTCCTAAAATGGGACAGAGCAAATGAATCGAAAGGAAAACATTCTAAGTTTCAGAATATATGGCTTGGACCTTTTCAGGTAGCCAAGAAAATTAGGGTAGGCACGTATTGGTTGTAGAATCTGAGGGGGGAACCTAATGCCCTCCTGATAAATGGCCAAGCCCTAAAACAATATTTTCATTAAAAAAAAATCAAGCTTTTGTTGTGTGTATTTTCACGATGTTTTGTTTTGATTGCGGAATGCATTTTCGTTTTGTTTATTTCTTTAGTACTTCTGTGATTTTGAAGATTTTTTTTTTACCTCAATTCATGCGATATGACGAACTCTATTCCTAACTCATCACTCACATACAACACAAGAAGAATTGGTCTACCTGCGGTCGCTTTAAACGTTTTTCTCTCTAACCTGTAGGTGAACAACCTTGGGAAAATGATGAAGTGTCTACCTGGTGGTCTGGTAAAACCTTAAGGGAAAGGTGGTAATATGGAAAGTACTACGTGTACCTCAAATATAGAGCTAGTAAAAAATTCACCTTAACCATCTCATTTTGCAAATAAAAGACGTCCTCCTCTCCCACTCGCTCAGGGCATTCTGTTAGAATAAAATCAACCATATCAAATGAGTGCATAGTAGGAGAGGGTATGCATATAACTTCGCCAGGGTTATGGAAGCTCGTTGGCAGTGGAGCAAGGTCTGTGATGTCAGGGCTATGGATGTTTTCTGGCAGCGAAGCAACATAATAGAAAGTGAATAAGGATAACTAAAGGGTCTGGGGCTAGTGAATGCTTTACTTGACTCTTGTTAAAAGGGGCATTAGTCAAGGCTACAAGAAATGAAGGTGGAATAAAGGTTGAAAAACCCCACGGGCAGGCCCAGATGCATCAACTGGGGAATTTCAAAGGCAAGGATAAAAGAGGCTCTGATAAAAAAACAGTTAAGTTCTTAACCATCTTTTGCATTAGCTGAGCTCGAGGTAGGAAAAAAAATTCTACTTTCTCCAAGCCAGTCTCCATTTGTTGAGCACTCAACACACCTTAAAAAGCCTCTGTCAATTTTTTTCTTTTTTGGGTACCACTTGAGTCAATTTCCCATTACTAAGTGTCTTGGTTCTTTTCCATTTATTTCTTGATTAAGTCTTTGTGCATTTCTTTTTCTATTGTTTCTTGAAGGATAAGGACATGTCGTATTTGGTTCTAAATTCTTGTCATCATGTTTTCAATTGATTGAGCTCACTGCAGGTCGGCCAATTTTTTTTTGTATGCATAGGAAACGCCCGTGGAAAAATGCAACAATCTAAAGTGGTCAATTTCAAACTCATATTGTGGAAACATAAAGGTTGAATTTGAACGATGGAGATCCATCAGGCTAATCAGATTGATATTTTTTGTGCATTCGGAGTGTCAAAATCACATGAGTTTTAACATCAAGAATTACCCAAAGAGAAAGAATTACCTGAAGTCCCAAAGACCCAAAGACCCGAAGTCACGAATACCCAAAGAGTCGAAGAGTCGAAGTCTCGAAGACCCAAAGTTTTGAACTACCGAAGAGATGAAGTAATGAGATACTTCCATGTCACTTTAGGCTCGTACTACATTAGGAGAAATTGATGCCTTACAGTCCCAAACGCCCGAAGCTTGAAGTGTTGGATCATGTGGCACACTCATCATTCATGAGAAGTGGCAATCATTCCAGGTCATTTGGTTGCATCATTTGCCCATTTCCATGTCACACGTTTCACCCTTGTTTGCATGACACATTAGCAATTGTGACATCATATGACATCAGGCCACCATGTCACTACTGGCCCATACCACTCTGGGAGATTTCCAAGCATGACATTTGTAAACTCCCAAAGCCTGAATACCCAAAGTCCCAATGTGAATCTAGATTGTTCATCAAAAAGGACACATGGAGGAAGATTATTCACTTCGATGATTTTTCTCTGGGATAATTCCAAACACAACATTCGAAATTCCTAAAACCCAAAATTCTGAAGTGATTATGGACCATTCATCAACAAGGACACGTGGAGGAAGATCATTCACTTCGGCGATTTTCCTGCGGGATAATTCCAAGAAAAACATTTGAAACTCCCGAAGCCCAAAATTTCATAGAGAATATGGACCATCCATCAATAGGGACACATGTAGGAAGGTCATTCACTTCGATGATTTTCCTCTGAGATAATTCCAATAACAACATTCGAAACTACGAAAGCCTGAACTTCCCAAGTGAATCTAGATCATTGATGTCAAATCAACAAGAATTGTTGATCCTTGCAACAGGTAAATATCACCTAGACCATAGATTGTAATTATATTGATGGCCACAATTCATTGCTGGGACGTAAACTTCCCAGACGTTAATTTTCTATAGCGGTCCTGCAATTGGAACCATGGTATTGTTGAAAGGGTACGTGACAACTTATGGGGGATTGCGGGCCCAAAATCGGTGTGGACCCAAACCACCCTCGACAACTTCTGCAATCACGTGCTTATATGAAACCATGTCAGTGCATCACCTCCATGTCACCTCCATGTCACCTCATCACCTCCACTCACACTAATGTTACCACTCAACTCTAGCCACTTGTTCCCCGCCTAACTCTCGTGCTCATCACCTCATCAAAATCCCTTTTCTCCAGATCAATGGTCCTTATCACATCTTGGACTCCCCCCCTGACCTTTCTACCTTTAATNGTTTTATAAGCATAAGGCCAAAGAGGATAACTTTGAAGTGGGAGACTTAGTCCTAAAATGGGACAGAGCAAATGAACCGAAAGGAAAACATTCTAAGTTTCAGAATCTATGGCTTGGACCTTTTCAGGTAGCCGAGAAAATTAGGGTAGGCACGTATTGGTTGTAGAATCTGAGGGGGGAACCTGATGCCCTCCCGATAAATGGCCAAGCCCTAAAACAATATTTTCATTAAAAAAAAATTAAGCTTTTGTTGTGTGTATTTTCACGATGTTTTGTTTTGATTGCGGAATGCATTTTTGTTTTTTTTATTTCTTTAGTACTTCTGTGCTTTTGAAGATTGGTTTTTTACCTCAATTCATGCGATATGACGAACTCTGTTCCTAACTCATCACTCACATACAACACAAGAAGCATTGGGATACTTGCGGTTTCTTTAAAGGTTTTTCTTTCTAACCTGTAGGTGAACAACCTTGGGAAAATGATGAAGTGTCTACCTGGTGGTCTGGTAAAACCTTAAGGGAAAGGTGGTAAGCTGGAAAGTACTACGTGTACCTAAAATATAGAGCTAGCAAAAAATTCACCTTAACCATCTCATTTTGAAAATAAAATACGTCCTCCTCTCCCACTCGCTCAGGGCATTCTGTTAGAATAAAATCAACCATATCAAATGAGTGCATAGTAGGAGAGGGTATGCATATAACTTCGCCAGGGTTATGGACGCTCGTTGGCAGTGGAGCAAGGTCTGTGATGTCAGGGCTATGGATGTTTTCTGGCAGCGAAGCAACATAATAGAAAGTGAATAAGGATAACCAAAGGGTCTGGGGCCAGTGAATGCTTTACTTGACTCTTGTTAAAAGGGGCATTAGTCAGGGCTACAGGAAATGAAGGTGGAATAAAGGTTGAAAAACCCCATGGGAAGGCCCAGATGCATCAACTGGGGAATTTCAAAGGCAAGGATAAAAGAGGCTCTGATAAAAAAACAGTTAAGTTCTTAACCATCTTTTGCATTAACTGAACTCGAGGTAGGAAAAAAAATTCTACTTTCTCCCAGTCAGTCTCCATTTGTTGAGCACTCAACACACCTTAAAAAGCCTCTATCAATTTTTTTCTTTTTTGGGTACCACTTGAGTCAATTTCCCATTACTAAGTGTCTTGGTTCTTTTCCATTTCTTTCTTGATTAAGTCTCTGTGCATTTCTGTTGCTATTGTTTCTTGAAGGATAAGGACATGTCATATTTGGTTCTAAATTCTTGTCATCATGTTTTCAATTGATTGAGCTCACTGCAGGTCGGCCAATTTTTTTTTGTATGCATAGGAAACGCCCGTGGAAAAACGCAGCAATCTAAAGTGGTCAATTTCAGACTCATATTGTAGGAACATAAAGGTTGACTTTGAACGATGGAGATCCATCAGGCTAATCAGATCGATATTTTTTGTGCATTCGGAGTGTCGAAATCACACGAGTTTTAACATCAAGAATTACCCAAAGAGAAAGAATTACCTGAAGTCCCAAAGACCCAAAGACCCGAAGTCCCGAATACCCAAAGAGTCGAAGAGTCGAAGTCTCGAAGACCCGAAGTTTTGAACTACCGAAGAGCTGAAGTAATGAGATACTTCCATGTCACTTCGGGCTCGTACTACATCAGGAGAAATTGATGCCTTACAGTCCCAAACACCCGAAGCTCGAAGTGTTGGATCACGTGGCACACTCATCATTCATGAGAAGTGGCAATCATTCCAGGTCATTTGGTTTCATCATTTGCCCATTTCCATGTCACACGTTTCACCCTTGTTTGCATGACACATCAGCAATTGTGACATCATATGACATCAGGCCACCATGTCACTACTGGCCCATACCACTCTGGGAGATTTCCAAGCATGACATTCGTAAACTCCCAAAGCCCGAATACCCAAAGTCCCAATGTGAATCTAGATTGTTCATCAAAAAGGACACATGGAGGCAGATTATTCACTTCGATGATTTTCCTCTGGGATAATTCCAAACACAACATTCGAAATTCCTAAAACCCAAAATTCTGAAGTGATTCTGGACCATTCATCAACAAGGACACGTGGAGGAAGATCATTCACTTTGGCGATTTTCCTGCGGGATAATTCCAAGAAAAACATTTGAAACTCCCGAAGCCCAAAATTTCAAAGAGAATATGGACCATCCATCAATAGGGACACATGTAGGAAGGTCATTCACTTCGATGATTTTCCTCTGAGATAATTCCAAGAACAACATTCGAAACTACGAAAGCCTGAACTTCCCAAGTGAATCTAGATCGTTGATGTCAAATCAACAAGAATTGTTGATCCTTGCAACAGGTAAATATCACCTGGACCATAGATTGTAATTATATTGATGGCCACAATTCATTGCTGGGACGTAAACTGCCCGGACGTTAATTTGCTATAGCGGTCCTGCAATTGGAACCATGGTATTGTTGAAAGGGTACGTGACAGCTTATGGGGGATTGCGGGCCCAAAATCGGTGTGGACCCAAACCACCCTCGACAACTTCTGCAATCACGTGCTTATATGAAACCATGTCAGTGCGTCACCTCCATGTCACCTCCATGTCACCTCCATGTCACCTCATCACCTCCACTCACACTAATGTTACCACTCAACTCTAGCCATCTGTTCCCTGCCTAACTCTCATGCTCATCACCTCAACAAAATCCCTTTCCTCCAGATCAATGGTCCTTATCACATCTTGGACTCCCCCCCTGACCTTTCTACCTTTAATGGTGGGGGGGGGGTCYGAGAAAGTGGTTTCCCCACCGCAKTCCCTACCTAACATGGCAACTCCTTARGATTTCGGACCCCCCCCCTCTCTAATCCACTTACCGCCTACCTCCCCCTTCAGGATCCTACCAGATTGTCTCTCAATACTGCCCCTCTCACCATGCACCATCTGTACTCCACTCACGCCTGTCACCTCCACTCCCCTCCACTTCATCTACATCCACGTCATCCACCTTCGTTTAGCCTATATTCCTATTGGACGCCTGCCTCCATGTCTTACTATTCACAACCAGTTCATCACAGTGAAAGCGAGGAGAAGGATCAGTTACAGTTGAGACAGAATGCGCTTAGCTTCTGAAATGTTAGACACAGATAGAGAGGTAAGTCTCAGTCATAGGTCGATGCAAATTGGTTCCAATACACTTCAGCATACTACCTCTTCCTCAAGAAGAGATCTTCTCATGCATCCATTTGTCTCTAGTGGCCTCCAACAACTCACAGGCATGCCATTACTCAACACAGAGCTATTCTCTGTCACTCTGAGCCCTATTTTCTGCTGAGTCAGTTCCTCCAGCGCATGCATCAGTTCTTTCTCAGAGACAGTAGTGGTTTATAATTGATTAATTCCATCATTTTCTTAGATTAGATACAAGAGTGGTCTTCTGTGTGTGATAAGAACCACTCTTGCTGATTAAGTCTAGTGTCATAGCCAAGTTAATAATTTTTTTTACGAACATTTACCTAAAAATAGGTCTGAGTCCCCTAAGGATGAGAACCTCTGCAACTCTGTTAAATAAGGGATTTTTGAATGTTTTGAGGGTCGATGGTTTTGGCAAAGACCCTCATTTTTGGATTCCAAAGAACTATTTTGGAGCTACCTTAATTGAGAAGTCATTTTCAGGACCCAAGACAAAGTTTTTTGTTTTTCATCAAAGGCATGTGTGATTGGATCTCAAGAAGCATTATTTCTAATTTTATCTCATGAATGAATGTTGTAATGAGTGAGAGCCTCTAAATCTATTGATAAGTTATCTGATTCAATATTTGTATAGTTCTTGTCTTTAATGATGAAAACTAAATCATTCTGCTAATATGTGATTGATGATTAGAGTTAATGAAACTATTTTTATTTCCATCGTTTAGCGTGTGTGTGTTTTCTTCTGATAATTGTATCTCAGTCAATAATTGGAACACCAACGGGTTAATGTATTAGTACTAGGCTTTTCGTAGGTGTAAGAATCATTGTATTCATGTTTGAGCATGTATTTTATCCCAAGCTCAGCCTTCTCGAGTAATTAATATTTCCCACTTTGTTACCCAGTTGGTTTATACTGTCTTTTATCTTGTATCGGTCCCACCTATAAGAGAAAATATAAAAAGAGAATGTTTGAACTGAAGGAGGAGCTTTCACAAGAAAACGTAAAGCCCATAAATTAATTGGCCGGATCAAAATATCTAGAGAACCATTCCACCATTAAACGTTGCAGAGTCTAATTAGGACTCAGTGGTGGGTTTTGGTTCCTACTATTGATTTAAGGGGATTTAGAACCCCTCAACAGGCTCATCTTTAAAGATGATTGGTACCCATTGTTATAAGAAAACTCTACTAAGTGTAGGTAGTCTTCCCATTTTGATGGTTTATTGATCACATACATCCTCAACATATCCTCAATCACTTGATTCACCCTCTCTGTTTGTCCATCTGATTCTGGATGATAAGTTATGCTAAAATTCAAATTTGTTTCAAATCCCTTAAATAATCCTTTCCAAAAATTTGATGTAAATTTTGGATCTCTGTCAAACACAATTTTCTTGGGTATACCATGTAATCAAGCAATTTCTCTCATATAAACATCAATAATGTTGGTTGCCTTGTGAGCGATATTTACTGGAAAAAAATGGGCAACTTTAGTAAGCTTATCCACCACTACCATGATAGAATCATGTTACTTGTTTGATCTAGGTAGTTTGTGATGAAATCCATTGTTACAACTTCCCATTTGCATTCAGGAATGGGTAATGGTTGTAGCAAACTAGTTGGGTGTCTATGCTCATCCTTTACCTTTTGACACTCCAAACATTTGGCAATAAAATCAACAACTTTTTTCTTCATGCCTGGCCAATAATATTGTCTCTTTACAATGACAATAGTTTTTCGATAACCTGGGTGCCCAACAGAAGGTACATTATGCATTTATCTCAATATCAGATTTTTCAATTCCTAGGAATTTGCTACATAAATTCTACCCCTGTATATGAGAATTTCATCATTTTCTATCTTATAGCCTTCAATTTTCTGCTGCAAAATACCTTGTTGTAATTTTTCCACTAAATCCTTGAATTGCAAATCTGATTTTGCAACCTCCAAAATTCTGTCTTTCAAATCTAATTGGTACATGCTAATGGTTTTATCATGCAACTCATGCACTCTTCTGCTAAGTGAATTAACCACTTGGTTCTCTTTCCCCTTGATATTCTTTATATCGGTTCTCTTTCCCCTTGATATTCTTTATATCAAAGTCATATTCACTAATAAATTCTAACCATCTTCTTTGCCAAACATTTAGAGTTGTCTGATCAAATAAATATTTCAGACCATTATGGTCCATCCTTAGCTCAAACATTTTCCCCATGAGGTAGTTCCTCCACTTACTCAAGGCATGCACTATGGCTTCCAACTCCAAATCATGAGTGTCATAGTTCCTTTCATGCTCCTTCAACTTCCTTGATTCATAACATACAAAAAACCGATTTTAACTAAGGACTCCACCAAGTCCTTCTTTACATAAATCGGGGAATACAATGAAGTCTTCATTTGGATATGCAATCCTTAGTATTGGAGCACTTGTTAATAATTTATTCAAGTGTTGGAAAGTCTTTTCATAATCCAATGTCCACTGAAACTTTACACCCTTCTTTTGCAAGAAAGTGATTGGGTGTGCAATCTTTGAGAATCCTTCAATAAATATCCTATAATAGCCTACAAGGCCCATGAATGATTTGATCTCTGTCACATTCTTTGGCACTTACCATCCTCTAATCTCTTCTATCTTCTCAGGATCCACTTTTATCCCTTCCTCTAAAATGACATGTCCCAAATAATGAATTTGCTTCTGATAAAATGAACACTTGCTCAATTTGGCATACAAATGATGCTCCCTTAATACTTGTAATACCATCCTCAAGTGTTGTTCATGCTCTTCCTCCAACTTAGAATATATAAGAATGTCATCTAAAAATACAATGACAAAATTATATAAGTATTCTCTGACAATACCATTCATTAAACACATGAAGACAACTGGTGCATTTGATAATCCAAAGGGAACCACTGTGAACTCATAATGACCATACCTTGCTCTGAAGGAACTCTTATTGATGTCTTCTTCTTTAATTATTACTTGATGATAACCAGACCTAAGATCAATCTTGGAGAATATTTTTTCATCTTTCAACTAATCAAAGAGGTCATCGATCCTTGGAAAATAATACTTATTCTTCACAGTTACTTTGTTCAACTGCCTAAGTCAATGCAAAGTCTCAATGTTCCATCCTTTTTATTCACAAATAAAACTAGGGCACCCCATGGTGACACACTTGGGCGTATATACCCATTCTGCAAGAGCTCTTCAAGTTGCATTTGCAACTCCTTCAATTCTGGTGTACTCATCCTGTAAGGAGTCTTGGATACTGGAGCTGCTCTAGGCATCAAATTTATGGAGAAATCAATGTCTCTTTTAGGGGCTAATCCTGGTATTTCCTTAAACACATCTTCAAAATCTTTTAGGACTGCATAATCTTCAATATTTGACACCTTATCTTTAGGTCTCTCTTCCATATGTGCTGCAAATATTTGACACCCTTTTTTGTAACATTTCTTCAGCTACAATGCTGAAATTTCTCTAATGGTTACTGCCCTATGAATTTCTTGCATTGTCCTTAGGTTCGCTTCCTCATCCAAGAAAGTAAATGCCTTTTTATGATAGTCTAGGATAGCATGATTTTGGTCCAACCAATCCTTCCCAATTAGACAGTGATAGAAACCTAAAGCAAAGATGTTTAAATATTCCCTGGTGTTCAGTCCATTCATGTCCATAAGACATGACTTAACCACCTCATTAAATTTTCTTTTGGCTCTGGTAGATAGCTGCAACAACCAAGATTTTCCATGTTGGATTCTTGGCAAATGAAAACTTTCCAACATCTTAGGATCTATATAACTATGACTAGCTCATGAATCGATTAAAATAGAAATGGTTTGGTTGTTGATCATACCTTCCACTTCAATCATATGTGATTGATACTCTACTTGCTTATTGTTGAGGGATGCATATATCCTTAGCATATTTATTCCCATGTCTTCAATTGTTTCAACTTGCTGTACATTGTGAACATTCCTCATTTTTTCACCTCTATGAGGGAAATCTCTAAACATTTGATCTCCTTTACAACCCTAACATTGAATAGGTGGTTTCCTTGGCCTTTGACCCCCTTTCTTAATCGTTCTAGGTTCTCTATAAGTTGGTTTTCCTTGAGGATTATTTATGAAGAATGGTGGCTTAGTTCCATTCTTCCCCTGATCCATCTTGAATTTATTCTTGTCTTTCCAAGATTTTTGGAAAGTTGGCCTTGCTTTTTGCTAATCATATAGACATTCAACTCGCCTTATGGTCTCCTCCAATGTTTTGGGATCATCATATTGTATTTTGTCACTGATGAATGATGGAAATCCACTCAAATACCTCTGAATCTTAATTGTCTCATCCTTGATGAAAGAAACATACTTCAGTAGTTCTACAAACCTTCTTTTATATTCATCTATGGTCATAATCCCAAGCTTGAGTTCAAATAAATATTTCAATTTCTTGTCATAGTATCTCTTAGTCCAATATTTCTTTTCAAAATACTTCTTGAATTCCCTCCAAGTAACATTTTTCTCTTTAATGTGCTACACCTGCACAATATGATCCCACCACATGGATGTCTTTCCCTTGAGTTGATAGATGGAAATTCTTCCTTCTGCATGAGAAGAATAATTATGCAATTGAAAATTGTTTCTCATGCCCAACAACCATGTCTCTACATCTTCATCTTTCGTATGATCACCATCAAATGTAGGAGGTTTTATTCTGTTCATTTCTCCTCGTAGTTCATCCACCCCAGACCTCTTATGATTCCTGACAGAAGATGGACTTTAGATGTTGTGTACTCTCTTATTGGAATGCCTCAGGGAGTGATGATGATGTTTGCTAACACTTATGGTTCTTCTTTTCTCATCGGGATACCTATGAATTCTCGATTTTTTTGAGCCACTTTCCTTATCTGATTTATTTTATATTCAGATCAAGATTTGCATTAACTTCATGTTGAAGTCCTCCTGCTACTCCTTGGCTCTCATAATCCTTTCATTATCCTCTTTATGGCTTTGGACATCCTTCTGTAAATTTTTAATGGTCTCTTCCATATTCATGTTTTCATCCCTTCCTTCTCCATTTCCATTGGAGTGTGTTCCTTCAATGCTCATATGGACATCCATCCCTCTGATCTCATCTTCCTGGATGTAGGACCCCTATGAATCTTCCATTCCTCTTCAATCTATGTTGATTCTAATATGATATAGTTGTTTTTAACTCTGCAAAATGTGCATCTAACAAAACTTTGTCAGGCTAACTATTTCAACAATTTCATGAAAATATGAACCATTCTGGTTCAATAATATATCTGATTTATTTCTTCTGATTTTCTGAAAAATGAATGCCCAGATCAATTTTCTAGGTGAATAATTATATTTTTTGTCCAAGACCTTTCCAATGCCTACTTCCTGTTGGACATATTTTCATTGATGTCAACAGTCGATGTGATGATATGTTGTTAATTATGAACAGCCAGAGATGAGAGGGTAGATGTCTTACCACAACAGGTGATCACTTTGGAGGAAAATGGAGTTGTGTCTATTCAAAACTGTCGAAGTCCAGCAGACATAAGTCGTTTGATCTGAAATATCACCTCGGGAGTATTCCCAACTGTTGATCATACTACAGTGAAAGTTGAGGCTTGAGAATTATGAAGCCCAAAGACGTGAAAGGATCTCGACAGTTGATTGAGAAAGGGACACACATCAACGAATTGACATCTCTGGAAGATTGACATATGAAGGATAGAAGGGGTTGAGATTTGGAATCTCTGAAGTCCGGAGAATCGAAGGAGATCTCGAATGTCGATCTGATGTCGGGTGTACTCTCTGCATTGATCAAAATACAGTGGAAGGATAGCGTAAGAATAATAGCCAAAATCCCAAAGTAAATGGTGGCCATCCATATCATTGCTTGATTAAGTCATGGCCATTGGATTAATAAATGAAGTATAGGTCCAAGGATTGTACATGACCATCGATCTGGTTCCATGATATAAATGTGAACCACCCGATCTGTTTGGCGATATTGTATTCGAGAGATTTGAAAGATTGGAAGTCACGAAGA
>JZKD02S2264297.1:0-21583 GCA_000966675.3 Picea glauca
TCTAGATTAAGCGTAATCAGGTTCGATTCCTCTGGATCCATGGCTCCAATGACTAACAATAGGGTTCTACTTTGACTTTGATAGTTCTGTAGAAATTCAAGGGTTGACATAGAACAAGGTGCTTGTGCCAAATCTTCAACAATGTGCAAATGAATCTTGAAATCAAAATGTTGAATCTTCCAAATTTTTTATTTCAGGAATCCATCTTGACTACTGGTGCAAATGTTTCATTGTAGTCTATCCCATGAACTTGTTGGAAGCCTTTGGATACAAACCTTGCCTTCTATTTGCTTACAATTCCATCTGATGCTTTCTTTGTTCTTGTATATCCACTTGCATCGATCAAGCTTCTGATCAGATGGAAGTAGAACCAAATCTGAATTTTGGTTCTTAATGAGGGAATTGTGTTCCTCATTCATGGTTTCTTCCCAATAAGGATTCCCTTCAGCCTCTGCATAGGACTGAGGATCATATGCAAGAACCATATAGAAATACATGGGAAATAATGGTTTTGTAGCTATTAGAGTATGTGGATCACCCTCAAACTGGGATATTTTCCTTCTTGGATCAATAAGATCTCCTGCTAGATCTCTGGCAACTTGTAGGGTTTGGTGTGCCCACAATGGTATAGGATTTCAATCAACACTTGCATGCTCATGTACATCTGAATCATATTATGAAATAAGATCTGAATTACGATATGAATGACAGGAAGAATCATCTCTGAGATCTGCTTCAGGAGGAGGAGGAGAAGCTACCATAGGTTGCTCTTAGAATGCATGCAGGGGGCCTTCTTCAAATCTGACACTTATTTCGATGATCAAATTTTATGTTGAAGGTTCCAATAGTTTGTACCCCATTTACACCTTCTGGATAACCAACAAAAATCCATTCTTTACTTTGAGGATCCAAATATTTCCTCTCTTATGAAGAGATGCGGGCCCATGCACGAGGTCCAAAAATGAAAAAGTGTGTAACTTACAGTTTCTTGTTACTCTAGGATTCAAATGGTGTCATTCCTTTCAAGGATTTGTGGGGTACTTTGTTTTGAATGTATGTGGCATAGCTCATTACTTCAACCCATAATTTTGAAGGAAGAGATATTGCATGCAACATGCAGTTGGCCATCTCTTTCAAGGACCTATTTTTCCTCTCTACTACCTCATTCTGTTGTGGAGTATATGAATTTGTGTGTTGCAATTGTATGCTAGCTTTAGAACAAAGATGTTCCACATCTTGATTTACGTATTCTCCTCCATTGTCCATGTGAAATATTTTGATCCTTTTCCTGGATTGATTTTATGTAAGTTCCTTGAAATATTTAAGGCATGCAAAGACTTCAGATTTGAATTTGAGAAAGTATATCCATGTGAATCTAGACCCATCATAAATGAATGTAAGGACATATCTTGATTTTATCATTGATGGATGTGGGAAAGGACTAGATACATCACTGTGCACGAGCTCGAGAATGGAGGATGCTCGCAATGCTTTGCCTTTCTCAAACTTTTCTTCAAGGTGTTTTCCAAGTATGAAACTTTGACAAACTCCATCTGTGAATTTGATGTTGGGTAGACCATTTAACATTCCTTTATTGCTCAATTGCTGCAAGTATCTTGAATTCAAATGTCCAAAATTTTCGTGCCATAATCTACTTTCACCATTTGCATGTGTTAGTAGCATAAAAAAATCAAATTTAGGAACAAAATGCGAAAATTTATACAACCTAGAATGGTGATCGGTATCTCTGACAACAAATTTGGGGCCATCTTCCATACCAAAGATAGTCACTAAATCTGGGGTGAATTCAACCCACTTTCCTGTGCCAGAGTGAATTATTGATAGATTGAGAGAAGATTTATGTATAGTTTTGGAATGTGCAATACATTCTCAAAACTTCCATGTGCAATACATTCTCAAAACTTTCATTGTCTAGATCTACTCTTTCACAAAACTTTACAGGAGTGTCATCTCCCATTAAAATGGGAAGACCCGTGCAAGGTTTCAAAGAGGAAAATGTATCTTGTATGGAATCCATGTGATGTGATGCACCAGAATCTAAGATCCATGCATTTGTTGAGGAAGAGATAGTTATCAATGCATGTGCATAACCTCGATCTTCTGGTGACTTGTCTCCAGGATGTTTCTTGGCATTCTAAGGTATGCAATCTCCAAGGTTGTTTTATTGTAGATCTTGTGCCATTAGATCGATTTTTTTCTTCACACATGAGATTTCTAGATGATATCCTCAATTGCAATAGTTGCATTCAGATTTATCCTTCTTTGATTTTCCTACTTTAGAGTTGGAAGACTCCTCAAAGGATTTGAAGTTTCCTCCCTTTTTATGATCAGGTTCCTTCTTTCCCTTTGATTTCTGCTAGGATTCGTTGTTTTTCTTACCGCTTTCATGTACAACAAGCACATGGGATTTGGAATTCTTGAGAACACCCATTTTTGTGAGCTTGTCTTGCTCATGTATGAGAGAGTCAATGATTGCATTCAGAGGAGGCATTTTCCGTTTATCTCCCATTGTAAGATTTGATGTATGAAATGTAGAAACAAAGACCAAGTACTTTGAACTCAACTTCAAAAGAATGGAAATGATTAGTTGATCTCCTTGTGTTGATTTGTCTATTTTGCATCCCTTGAGTTGTAGCAACAAAGCTTTAAGATTTGTGAAGAAGTCTTGAAGGTTCTCATAATTTCTTGGGTTTAATGAGATTAACTCATCTCTAGAACATGACCATGCATTTCATCTTGATTTTCGAAGAGGCCCTCCAGGGTAGTCCATATTTCGTTTGGAGTTGTAGATGATTCAATATGGAAGAGCAATTATGGAGAAATAGACAAGTAGAGAATTCTGAAAGCTTCATCCACTATGTTAAATAACTTGGATTTATCAATGGCGGAATTGGGTTCTACTTTCGTTGCCATAGTAATTTGATAAAGAACTCTGCTTCTGAGGAGAAGGAGAGTCTTTGGCTTCCATTCAAAATGGTTGTATGGAGTTAGAATTAATGTCGGTGGAATATCCATTCTCTATGGTCGCTCCAATCTTCTGTAACCTGCAAGAGAGAGTATGTGTGCCTTCTTACAAGCTCTTGTGCTCTAATACCATGTGAAATTGGTGTTTAACCTACACAGAGAATCTAGTTGTTATATTACATATATAAAAAAGTATGCAGAACAAAAATGAATAGCTAGAAAAGGCAGATGAACAACAATATAACCAGAACAACACCACAATAATACCAAAACGATACCAGAATAACACCAGAAAGAACACTTTGATTCTAAGAGAAATGTTCACTTGCCTCTTCAAGGGGGAAACCTCCAGCAGAGAAAAGCTCTATTAAAATAATATCCAAGACAAAAGTTCTCATACCCTCGACTCCTATTTATACTAAATATGTCTATCAAAAGAACCATTTAGAGGAAGATCCTTCTAGAAGCGGAAGCTTCTATTAGGTCTTCTTACATTGGACTTATTCTTCCTTATTGCTAGGCCTTATTAATATTGACCTTTATTACATGGAAATATATTATTCTACCTACGTGAAGGGTTGGGTCCCTAACATGTCCTCCCCCTTAAAAACATTCTTTTCCTCAAGGGTTAAGATGGGAAAATTACTGCAGAATGGTAGTTGGTTCCCAAGTGGCATCTGTTGGAGTTATATCTTTCCACTGGACTAACACTTCCTTGATGGTTAGTTGATGCAGTCGACGCTCACGCTAGTCCAAAACTACTTGTGGTTGTAGCCAAATGGAGCCTTCTTCGTCCAACTTAGAAAGGTTGGTTTGAGTTTGGCACTTAGTTCCAATCACCTTATTTAAGCAGGAAACATGAAAAACAGGATGCAGCTTAGAATGACTGGGCAAAGATAACTGATAGGCCACCTGTCCCACATGGTTTAGAATGGTATAAGGACCATAAAATTTGGGCACTAGTTTCTGAAAATGTTCAGCCTTGAGGGAATTTTGCTTGTAAGGTTGCATTCGAAGAAACACCTGATCCCCTTCTGCAAATTGACATTCAGAGCGACCTTTATCTGCTTGTTGCTTCATGCGATTATGGGCCATGACCAAATTCTCTTTGAGGGTACGAAGAATAGCCTCTCGAACTGTAATCATTTGGTCAACCGTCTGGACCTTCGAGACACCTGACAAATATGAGAGAACTGAAGGTGGATTTTGTCCATATATCGCTTCAAAAGGAGTCATGTGTGTAGTTGTATGGTACAAAGTTTTGTACCACCATTCAACGAGTGGTAACCATTGAGCCCACTAATTCTTCCTTTCCAATGGAAAACACCTCAAATATGTTTCCAAACATTTGTTGACAACTTCAGTTTGACCATTAGTTTGGGATGATAAGTCGTGCTGAGATGCAATTGGGTGCCTTGTAGTTTGAACAGTTCTTGCCAAAAATTGTTGGTGAAAGTTGGATCACGATCAGAAATAATAGAATGTGGTATGCCATGAAGCTTGAAGACCTGATCCATGAAAAGTTGAGCCACAGTCGATGTTGTAAATGGGTGTTGAAGAGCATAGAAATGAGCATACTTGGAAAGACGATCAACTACCACCATGATGACTGATTTATTTCCCGATTTAGGTAAGCCTACAATAAAATCCATAGAGATATCCCGCCAAATAGCAGGTGGAATCGGAAGCAGTTGTAGTATGCCAGGAGATTTAACTGTTCCACCCTTGTTGTGCTGACACACATTACATTCAACTACAAAATTACGAACGTCCTATTTCATACCCTCCCAAAAAAAAGGAACGTTTGACCCGGTCATAGGTTTTGGTAAACCCCGAGTGCCTAGTTGTGGGTGTAGCATGAAGCTCAGAAAGTACCATGGATTTAAGTTTTGATTGTTTACTTAACTACAAACGGACTTTATATCGAAGCTCGTCATTGAGCCAAGACTACCCTAGAAAAAATGGAGAATTAGACTGCAATTGTTATATCATATGCAAACTTTTGGGATCGTGTATCCATTCCTGGCGAACATCTTGGATCCAATCTGGTACAATGAAAGAGAGAGAAAAAAGGAACCCTTCATCTTCATATTTTCTGGAAAGTGCATCAACAACCACATTGTCTTTACCTTTCTTGTAAATGATCTCATAATCATATCCAAAGAACTTAGTCACCCATTTTTGTTGCTCGGGGGAGGAAAGGCATTGTTCCAGAAAATACTTGAGGCTTTGATGATCTATCTTAATTTGGAAGTGTTTCCCCAATAGATAAGGGCGCCAAATATCCACAACATGCAGAATAGCCAAGATTTCCTTTTCATAGATTGATTTGCCCAAATTTCTCTCAAACAATTGTTTGCTAGTAAAGACCAAAGGTTGACCCTCTTGCATAAGGACAACGACAATTCCTTTCCCGGAAGCATCACGTTCCAGAACAAAGGTATTTGTGAAATCAGGAAGGGCCAGGACTGGAGTAGTACACATGGCCATCTTCAAGGTTTGAAAAGCCTGAGCAGCTACTGGAATCCAAGTGAAAGAATTATGTTTAAGAAGTGCAGTGAGAGGTGCCATAATCTTTCCATAATTCTTAACAAACTTGCGATAATAACCTGTTAAACCCAGAAATCCCTGCAAGATTTTGAGAGTCTTTGGGTGACGCCAATCTTGCATAGCTTCAATCTTTTTAGGATCCACCCAGTCGTCATCCTTTCCAACAAGATGACCCAAGTACTCGACTTATGAGGCACCAAAAGCACATTTAGATTGTTTGAGGAAAAGTTGGTGTTGAGAGAGTGGATGGAAAACTCGATCCACATGAGCAAGATGGGTTGTCCAGGTTTTGTTGTAGATGAGGATATCATCAAAGAAAACTAATACAAAATGACAGAGAAAAAGGATGGAAGACATGATTCATGAGGCTCTGGAAAGTGGAGGGAGCATTACACAAGCCAAAGGGCATGACCAAAAACTCATAGTGGCCCTCATGAGTTCTAAAGGTAGTCTTAGGAATGTATACCTCTTTCATACAGATCTGGTGGTAGCCAGAACGAAGATCAAGTTTAGTAAAGAACTAGGCACCACTTAATTCATCCAAGAGGTCATCAATGACATGAATGGGAAATTTGTCTTTAACGGTGAGTTTGTTGAGGGCACGAAAGTCTGGACACATGTGCCAAGAACCTTCTTTCTTAAGGACCATGACCATAGGAGAAGAGTAGGGGCTTGTACTAGGGTGGATAACACCTATGTTGAGCAGTTCTTGAACCATTTTCTCAATTTCATTTTTTTGGAAAAAGGGGTGACAATAGGGACAAATATTGGGAGGAAGGCTTCCTGGGACAAAGGGAATGGAATGATCATGAACACCATGAAAAGGAGGGAGTCCCTGGGGAGTGGAAAAAATCACTTGATGTTTAGAGAGGATGGCTTGGAGGTTCTACGACACGGAGGATGTATCAGTTGCTTGTATGGCATGGAGTTGGGCAATAATGCTAGAATGACCTTTTTTGAGAAGCTTTTCCATGCGATGGGAACTAATGATCTCTAGGGAACCGACGATGATGCTTTGGAACTTATATTGTTGGCCCTCTTGGTCGAATTTCATGGTTAATTCCTTAAAATCCATGAGAATGGGACCCAAAGTCCTTAGCCATTCTACACCCAACACAATGTCACAACCTCCCATGTAGATAGAAAACATATGAGATTTCAGGTGGTGGTCACCAATTTGGAGACACACATTTTCACAATGCCCTCCACATTTCATGGAACTACCATTGGCAATGATGATTTGGAAATTATTGACTGCATGGATATAGCAATTAGTTTCTTGGGCAATGCGGCAATGAATAAAATTATGGGTGCTTCCACTATCAACAATAATGATGACCTTCCTATGCTTGATGTAACCAATTAGCTTGAGGGTTTGGGGAGCAGAGAAGCTCATGAGAGAATTTAGGGAAATGACCGGTTCTACTTCGAGAGGGGTTATGTCAGTGGGTTCAAGTGACACAAACACAAGGAGAGCCTCAACATCCTCTGAGATGGCCATAAAAATATTTTGTTCCTTACACTTGTGTCCCAAAAAATATTTGTCATCACAATTATAACAAAGGCCTTTGAGTTGGCGTTCAACCATTTCGGCCCTGGTCAATTTCTGGATCTTTAGTGGAGTAGAAGGAGTGGGAGTTATTGGTTTAGTGCGAGGAATAAAGGAGGGTTTTTTTGTTTTGAGAAGAGACAACCTATTGTGCTCCCTTAGCTATTTTAGTAGCGTCCACCCAACTCTAAGGCTGAGCCATGAGGACATGAGCATGAATATCATCCTTGAGGCCACTGATAAAACATTCTTAGAAAAAAGCATCAGACATGCCCTTTGTATGAAAATCTAGTCTCTTAAAGGCAGCTATAAAGTCTTCCACAGTGCCAGATTGTTTCAACTTTGTCAAATAGCCTAAATGGTTAGTGTCAGTGTTAAAGCGTTCATAAAGCTCTGCCACAAAGTGTGTCCAAGCCACATACACTTGGCGGGCATTTTTTCTCCATTGTCAATGTTCTTGATCTAGATGGAGAACACCATACTGGAGTTTGGCCAACTCATCTGTAATTCCATACAAAGAGAAATAATGTTCCATTTGAGTTACCCAGCCAGTGGGATCCTATCCATCAAAATTGGTCACATCCACACACAGAAGGCGTAGGTCATGCTGAAAGTGATGGGGCTGAAAATTCTGGGAATGAGAGGAAGTTTCACCTTTGGTATGCAAAGGTGGGTCAAATACGGGAAGATCTGCAGATATATGCAGCTTGGCGCAGATCATTGTAGTGACAGATTCAAGTTGGGTATTAATGTCTTGTTTGAGATCGTCTTTGAGTTCCGCGATTAAGGCAACGATGGAGGAATGCATATTTTGATTGATGGTGGCAATATTGGCACTGAGTTGTCGCACTTCTTGTTGGGTTTCTATGAAAGTAGAGTGCAAGGTAGTGAAGCAAGCTTCCAAGTCTTGGCTACGGGTATGGGCCATGATGACGAGGGAACACGAAAAGGGGCCGGTGGGACCACACAGAAAATGGGTTATGGGTGAAGTGTATCACAACGATCAGGGCGATGAGTGGAATCTAATGGGGTAAAGTCGAAACAAGGGCGTTAGAAGGGGGTCAGGTCCACAAGAAAAAAAAATTGGTGAAAAATGATAGGTATGACTGCGATAAGGGCGAAGAGAGAAATCCAACGGAATAGGTCTCAAATAATCCTACGGAGTTATACTCCGATATGAAGAATACTGCAGTGACGAAATGCCCAAATGCTTAAGAGGAATAAATGTGTAGAAATTTTGCAACTCGAATGCAGGAGACACAGTTGCGCCACAATAGATCTTGTCTGTTTTGTTTTTGTTTATGTCCCAAGGGTTAGGTATTCAAGGGTTCTACAGACAAGGGTTTTCCCTGTGTTATAGATCTTTGATATATGTGCGAGGTCCAACAATAGTACTCAACCCAATATCTTAGGGCACCAACTAAGGAGGCTAGACCGTGCCCTTAGCCTTACTACCCGACTACCCACGTACTAGAGAGTATATTCTCGAGTGTTGTTCTCAGTGACACTATAGCAGTCAGGTGGATGATTGGTTTATCTATGGAGGGATTCAGGAGATCTAGGTCGATCCATATACAAATTATGTTTGATGTGCTACCCCTCGAAGGGGTACCAACAAGGGTTACAAGGGTGGCCAACATATGTGTGCTTAAGTACCACTTGTATTTCCTGTGTGTATGAATCCCCGACCATGGGTTAATGCATGTAACGACAGATCTTTGTAGCTTAAAGACATCGGAATACGTCTCTACCCTGAAAAAAAAAAATTAAACCACAATTTTTTGCTGAGGAAGGTGCTCTGATACCACTTGCTATATTCCAAATATAAAAAGTATGTAGAATGGAAATAAATAGCTAGAAAAGGCAGATGAACAATAATATAACCAGAACAACACCACAATAATACCAAAATGATACCAAAATAACACCAGAAAGAACACTTTGATTTTGAGAGCAATGTTCACTTGCCTCCTTGAGGGGTCAACCTCCAGCAAAGCAGAGCTCTATTACAATAATATCCAAGACAAGAGTTCTCATATCCTCGACTCCTATTTATATTAAATATGTCTATCAAAAGAACCATCTAGAGGAAGATCCTTCTAGAAGTGAAAGCTTCTATTAGGTCTTCTCACATTGGACTTATTCCTCCTTATTGCTAGGCCTTATTAATATTGACCTTTATTACATGGAAATATATTATTCTACCTACGTGAGGGGTTAGGTCCCTAACACTAGCATGCAAATATGAACACCAAAAATTGCAAGTTTTGAGAGAAAGATGAAGAGAGAGTGAAAGACTTGTATTCCATAGTGAATGAATGAAAAAATTAACATGTGATATATTCTTCACAAGGAATAACTCACCATAGTTGAGCTTCTAGAGATAATGTGGACATGCACTAATAGAAACCTGATTAAATTGCTACATAGTCCTAGTTAATCGACCATGTATACAACAATTAACTAGTTTTCATAAGTGGAGTTGAGATACACTCATGCATGCACATGTGGTGCGCCCTCCTAGCCTCATTCATGTATAGTGTGCCCTCCTGATGATGATTCCAAGGTGTGCATGCAAGACTTAGTGATAATTCCAAGGTTGTCATGCAATACTGGACTCCACTAGTGTAACTAATGTACAATTGAGTAATGATTGAAGAAGAGATGGTGCCCCTGCTTAGGGGAGAATATCTTGGGCCATGGGAGACCAAGTGGCACCCTCAACATATACTATAGAACATAGGAAAAAATATATTAGGTAGGTTTGCATGTATCTCCAATAATCAACATAGATTTGAACATTCTTTTGTTGAAGGGATCAAGTGTTTCTTCACCTACAGCCTTATAACTAGACATCCCTTAAAAATAAAGTTCTCCAGAAGCTAGCTCCCAATTTCTATGGTCCCTATCAAATCATACAACACATTGGACAGGTTGCCTACAAGTTGGCTCTCCTAGCCCACTGCAAGATTCATCTAATCTTTCATGTGTCTTGTTTGAAGAAGGTCATGGGATCAAATTCCAAAGTGCAAACCAACCTACCATAACTTGAAGAAGAAGGTTTCATTTGGCTCCAGCTAGAAGAAATATTGGACACTAGAAAGCATCAGTTGCGCCAACACACAAATAGGGAAGTATCGATCCAGTGGAAATATATACAACTAGAAGATGCCACATAGGAATCAAGAACAATTCTACAACAATTTCCTCGCCTTTAGCCTAGAGGAAAATTATTTTTTATAAGGGGGAGGGCATGGTAGGATCCTACACTAACCCCATTACTTAGGATACTTTATTAATGAAATTGGCTACCTTATTTGAATACGGCCCGCTAAATAGGTTTTTAATAGTCACTCATTGTAAAAAGGGTCCTCTTTATTAATAAGGCCCAAATTAGTTAGTAGGTCCTCATTATAAGTGGGCATGTAGGTAGTTAATATTACCAATGTAGAGCTATATATTGAGTAAAAGGTTATGTATTGTTTTGTCCTTAAATTTTATTGTATTTGGATCTTTTCTCTAGGAGGTTGCCCCCTTGAAGAGGAAAGTGAACATAACTCTTTGTTTTTTATTATCAAGAGATCTTTCTTAGGGTTTATCTATTTTCTCTTGTGTTCTTTGGTTTTGCACTACAGTTTATGTGATTGATATAGAGTTTTGAGGTTAAGTACATTACAACAACATTTCTTTTAAAATGTTGCAACAACAATCAAGTCAATAATAAACACAAATCGAAAGGCCTACACCAAAACCCCCATATGGAGGCATACACCTATTTGTTAGGCATACACTTTATCAACTGAGCCCTCCTAGTCCATGAACTAGGAGGGGATATATCTAGTGGAATATATTTTAACCTCTTACATTGTTATGAAACCAAGCCACATAACTTCAAATAATACCACAGACAACCAGACACCGATTGAGAATGAAACACTTGAATTGGAGAAACCATGAGCTACAAAGTTGGAAAAGTTTCCTCAAAAGAAGTCAAAACACCCAAAAGACCAAACATAGTAGAAACCAAAACATGGAGCTCATCATTAGCCCTACCAACAGAGAAACTTGAGCTAGAGAGATATGATTGTACATGGAAGAAAGCTCATGGATGATTGCAATGATATAAGAAATATCCCCTAGGCCATCAACCACTAGAGCATTTGACTGAGGAATTATAAATCATGTCTTCTCAACTAATGAGGATAGGGAAACCTTTTCCTCTGGAACATTGTCCAAGCTTGAGATCCCATTGACCTTTAGCCTAGTACAAGATCCCATCACCTAAGAGGTAAAGGAACCATTTCCCAATACACTAGAATCCTTTATGTCAAGCAGATTATTGAATAACTCCACACTTTATTGATTTACATTAACTCATATCATGCATATGCACAAGAAGAAGTAATCTCTGGTTTCATCTTCCAAGAGGTCTGAATGACTCTTCTTATCCATCTATGAATCTTCATATTTTTCCTAGCTTATTTAGAAAGATATTTACAATGTATCTCAATCCCTAAGGATTAGGTATCTAATTCCCCCCCCTTAATCCAAAGGGGTGTTTGTGAGTCTAAGCATCATTTTGAACTTTTCAATTTTTTCTCTTCCAAGCGTTTTGGTGAAGATGTTCACAATTTTAGGTATCATGGAGAAGGATTTAACAATATTTTTATGGAGATTAGGGTTTCAGGATTGAGCCGAACTGCTACACTCCCAGCCCCGTTGGGGCCATGACTCAGAAGGAAAGAGGGCCGAATGGCGCCTCCTACAGCCAAGCCACTACAAATGGAAGCATCGGCGAGGGTTTTAAGCGGCCACCCTTTGAGCCTCCGCCAGACTTGCGAGCAACACTCATCATGGAAGGAACCTTCAAGGACCGAGAGATGGACATCGACCCGAAAAATGCAGCCGCCTCTGCTACAGCGCCGATACCTTGGCTCCCTGGTAAATGCATTCCTCAAGCGCCGCAGGCCCCGAAGTATATTGTCAACTCTCTGCATATAGAAGTGCAAAAACAGTATATGAGAGACCATGCCCTTGTAGGGAAATTCCTAGGGTTATGGCCGTCAGAGAGAGATCTAATCAAATGGATACGGTACTGGTGGAAGCCAAAAGGGCACTATGAATTGCAACTGGGCTCCAAGGGATTTTTTACAATCATACTGCACAATCTTGAGGACCGTACCCGCATTTTTGATGGGGGGCCTTACTTTTTTAACTCAACAGGACTCTTCTTAAGATTCTGGACCGAGAAGTTCAGCCCTGAAAAGGAAGATTTTGCCCACACTCCGGTGTGGATCTGACTGTACTCCCTCCCCCAAGAGTTCTGGCTGGAAGAGGTCTTGGCCGGTATAGGCAATACCATTGGAATCTATGTAAAGTCTTCAGAAGCTACCAAACAGAGGCAATACACCTCTTATGCGCGCATTTGTGTATACCTGAATATAGAAAAACCACTGCCGGGAACCATCATTCTTGAGTACCAGGACGAAGACTGGATCCAGACCATCGACTACGAACACATTCCTTTCAGGTGTCGAAAATGCCATGAACATGGGCATTTATTCAGAGAATTCCCCCTCAACGTGGTTCACAAAGAAGGGAACCTAGAAGGCGGGAAAGACAAGGACGACTTCGTTCAACCAGGAGGGAAAAGAAGACAAGCAGGGCGAAAGAAGCCAAATCAGGTAAGTAAAGATCCCTCTACTAGTAACAAATTTGCAATATTACAAGATCAACCAAAGGACCCTTCAACCAAGATAAACCCCAGTGAGCTTCCCGTGGATAACCCCTCACATTCTAGGGGACAGGCAGAAGAACAACCACCACAGGAGAAGAAAGTCGATCACCCCTCGTAAATCACAGCAGGGGATCCGCAAGATTTCATAGAGACAGAGGACGGTGACGTCGATATGGAAATAGAAGACCAAGATCTAGACGGGGTGGACCTGGAACACCTCGAACATGCTTACAGGCAGCGAAAATTGTACACTATACCCCGAGACCAATTACGGAAAGTACATAAGGTTTTTCTTAACTCCTCCGTCGACTCCACAACGCGATCCAGTAAGGGCTTGGGGATATAGAGCAGTCAATCGAAGAATCAGAGCAAAACCCAAAAAGATGACAAGAAAAGAGGTCGGAAATCTACTAGCAAACTCATACAGGAAATAGGCCATTTTATGGTCAATTCAGGGCAAATCCACCTCATCTCAGATAGTTTTCCTCCCCTCTCTACCCCCCATCATCATGATGACTATCTCTTGGAATATAAGGGGCCTCAATGGACGTAGCAAGCAAAAATTGCTACGGGATCTAATATTTGCAGAAAAAACGGATATAGTAATACTCCAGGAAACAAAAAGCTCAACTGAAGACATTGATAAGCTAGTCCCCTATTGCTAGAAGCAAGGGGAGGCAATGTCAACCACAGCTACAAGTACAACTGGAGGATTGGTTATTCTATGGAACCCTAACACAGTGTTGTTAGAGAATTTTATTACCACTAAATGGTCTATTACGGTGGAATACAGGTTTATAGGCTCCAATAAGCCCGGACACCTGACCAATGTCTACGACCCAGCCAACCCAAGGGACAAACAGGCCTTCCTCAGGAGTCTGGAATACCTCTCCAACCTGACGAGATATAATCGTTGGACCATAGGGGGCGATTACAACCTCATTCACAACCTGGAGGAAAAAAAAGGGGGTTCATGACGTCTAGATCAAGACACTAATGACTTCAACAGCCTCATAGATAAACTCAATCTGATAGACTTGGAGGCTATTAATAGCACTTTCACCTGGACAAATAGAAGAACTGGATCACACCAAATCGCTTGCAAGCTTGATCGCTTCTTAATCTCTGATTCCCTTATGCTGGAGGGAATGGCTATGGAGGCAAGTATCCTGAATACTCATGGCTCAGATCACTGGCCCATTCAGCTGTGGATGGAAGTGTCGACGTCACCAGGGAAAAAACCATTATGGTTCGAACAATTATGGCTCAACCATCCGAACTTCCAAGCTAAGATCCAGGATTGGTGGAGGCAGGCAGAGGTTACCAATGGCTCCAAGATGTTTAGATTTCAGTAGAAGTTAAAAAACCTCAAACTACTCATTAAAACCTGGAACAAGCAAACCTTTGGCAACATATTTGACTCCCAGAGCCAGTTGTCAGAGCAGATGAAGACGATTCAAACCCAGATCTGACTGCAAGGGCTAATGGATGAGCTGAAATCCCAGGAAGCACTAATCAGTCAGCAACTGGAGGCCAGGAAAGCACAGGAAGAGATTCTATGGAAACAGAAATCTTGTATCCAGTGGCTCAAGGAGGGGGATCATAATACCAAATTCTTCCATAGATCCGTCATACAACGTCGCCACACCAATAGAATCACACACTTAATTTCCACCACTGGTGAGCCAATTCACTCCCATGAAGACCTGGAAGCAACACTGACAGATTACTATAAAGACCTCCTCATGGAACCTTCTCTGAACAGATCAGAATCCATAGCTAAGATAACGCAACATGTGCCTGCCCTCGTCACCAGGCAGCAAAAATCAGCTCTACTTCAACCCATCACAATCGAGGAAGTGGATCAGGCTCTGCAAGACACTCCAAGAGGCAAGGTGCCCAGCCCGGACGGATTCACCAACGATTTTTTCCACCACTGTTGGCCGATGATCAAGATGGAGGTCTGGGAAATCATTGAAGACTCCCGTTCTACTGGACAGGTCCTTCAAGCTCTCAATGCTACCTTCCTCACTCTCATTCCCAAGGAGGGGCAGGCTCACCATCCCAAGCAGTTCAGACCTATAGCCCTTTGCAACGTCATTTATAAACTTCTAATGAAGGTGATAGCCCGAAGACTCAAACCCATTCTGCCTACTATCATCTCCCCAGAACAATCGGGCTACATAGAGGGCAGACAAATCCTAGACAACATTATTCTTGCTCATGAGGTGATTCACTCTCTGCAGAAAACCAAATTGCCAGGTATGCTCCTTAAATTAGATCTCTCTAAAGCCTTTGATAAGTTAAGCTGGGATTATATGAGGGAATTGCTCCTTGCCTTTGGCTTTGAAAAACTTTGGGTGACGTGGATCTTAAACCTTACTTCTACTTCTTTTTTCTCTATCCTCATCAATGGCATCCCCTCTCGCCCCTTTACCCCTTCAAGAGGAATTAGATAGGGAGACCCTCTCTCCCCCTTCCTCTTCACTATAATGGCTGAAGGTCTTAGTCGATGCATCCAAGCGACAGTTGCAAACAACACTCTGGCAGGTCTTTCGCTGCATGGTATCTCCCCTCCTATTTCGCATAGTCAATTTGTGGATGACACGCTCTTGATGGGCACCCCAACGGTGCGAGAAGCAAACTCCATTCTCCAGATCCTCCAGACCTTCTCTGAAGCCTCAGGTCTAGACTGCAATAAAGAAAAGTCCCTAATCGTTTTCTTCAATACGCCCCCCCCATTCAGCGCCATATCTCAGATCTTTTAGGCTTCCAAAGAAGCTCCCTTCCGTCCAAATATCTTGGTATCCCCTTGATCGATAACGCCCTTCGGAACTCCTCTTGGGAGCATTTGCTCTCTTCTTTCACTAAGAAGCTCTCATCCTGGACCCTCAGAGTTCTTAACTTTCCAATCCGTCTCACTTTACTCCGAGTTATTCTCCAGGCCCTCCCCACCTACACCTTCTCGGTGCTGGCTGCTCCCAACTTTGTGCTCTCAACTATTAAAAGCTTACAAAAGAACTTCCTGTGGCAAGGTCTCAACACAGGAAAGAAAATAGCGCTTGTTAGCTGGGACAAACTTTGTCAACCCAAAGCACGAGGAGGCCTTGGCTTACGAGATCCTGCCATCATGAACAAAGTCCTCAGCTCCAAAATATGGTGGCGATGGCTTAAGAAACCTAAGGACCTCTGGGCATGGTTATGGAGGAAGAAATATGCACCCGAGGTAGCATAAAAGAATCTTATATGCTGGGATGGTGACACACAAGGATCTTTAATTTGGGCAGCGGCAAGGCAGAATAGACAGCTTGTCACCTAGCATGCCTTCTGGGAAATTAGGAACGGAAAAACAACCTTATTCTGGAAAGATTCTTGGCAACAATGGCCAATTCTGGACCATGAGGATTGGGCTGTGCACATCAGCACCCAAGCCACTCAGGCGGGCCTGACAACAGTAGCGAACTATTGGCTGGATGATCCTCAAGACAACACTTGGCGACATTGGCATCTTGATAGGGAAAGCATGAGCCTAGATGGCAACGTGGATCTCGGCCCCTACCAGAATGAAATGCTCAAACGCAAAATCCCCAAGCTCACGGGAGAGGATATCCTTCGATGGGGATACTAGCCAAAAGGCACTTATGGCATTCGAGAAGCCTACCACATCAAGATCCAACCGAACCTGGCACCTACACGGGTTGTTTGGCGCAAGATCTGGAATCTCAGACATTGGCCCAAAATCACCCTCTTCCTCTGGCTCGTGGTCCACTCAAGCATATTAACTTGGGACAACCTTTCCAAAAGAGGCTTTGTGGGGCCTTCCATCTGCATACTCTGTGGGGAGACAACTAAAACCATGAATCACCTCCTCACTTCTTACCCGTACACCGCACAAATTTGGGACCAAAGTGCGCTCATCATGCGCACCTCAGATTGTGTACGAGACAACATCGTCGACACCATCACCAACTGGAGGGACCAAGCGTTTCATTCTCCCCTCCTCAATCATATCTGGCAATTGCTTCCTGGGTTCATCCTTTGGCAGGTATGGAAGGAAAGGAATAGAAGACTTTTCAGGAATGTCTCCCTTCCTTGGCAACACTGTTGGATTCGTTGTCGCCTCAACATCCTGGAAACTCTCAACCTCCAACCTTGGAATGAAACAGACCTAACCACTAATCCCTCATAAATTATGATCCTAAAGAACTGGCTACCTCTCATTTCCCCTCACCCCCTTACCCTCTCTGCCCCTCCCCCTTCCATCAGTCCCTCTTCTTGGTCAGTCCCTCCGGTAGACTTCATCAAACTCAATTTTGATGGGGCCTCCAAAGGCAACCCAGGAGCCGCGGGTTATGGATTTATCTTCCGCAATCACCACGGACACATCATTCTCATTAATGCGGGCTCCCTTGGTCACACCACGAACAATGTGGCGGAACTCTGGGCTCTCACTCGGGGGATGCAACTCGCCATTGATCACAACTTCACCCAGCTGATTGTAGAGGGCAACTCCCAAATCATCATCAATCTCCTTGGTAGACTTCTAAACGGAGCAGATCCGGACAAAATTTCCCCCAGCTGGAGACTCTCGCATGGGCTAAAGACCATCACAAACTTACTGCAACCTAATCAAGTAGTCATACCTGCTCACGTCAGAAGGAGTGTGAATCAGGTAGCTGATGACTTGGCTAATCTAGGGGTCAACTGGGAGGGACCGGAAATCCTCTGCAACACTTCCCTCACTCCGGATCACCCTATCCTCCAGCAATGTATCCGCAAAGCTACGAAAGTGGACAAACACCTGGATAGGGTGCTAGTGCCAACCACCTAGCGCACAGAGGAAGTGTGGAGGAGCTAGCAAGGCATCGAGCCATGTGCCCAGCTCGTGCTAATAGTTGTCGACTCCCTCTTGCATTAAATTGCATTTACGTCGTTCACCGGGGCATTTACTCGGGCTCCTTCGACCGATATTTTGCTGAGTGCAATGCCTCTGTTTGTTTGCACTACCATCCCGCGGCTCCGACCTGGTTCTGATTGTTGGCTCATGGTGTTCATGATTCCCCGTCCTGGTTCTGATTGTTGGCTCATGGTGTGTATAATCCCCCATCCGCCCCAGGTCCTCCCTCTTGGTTTGGCAGGCCACTCCCACACACCGGGCCAAACTATGCCGAGGCAGCGAGGAAGACCGCGCAGGGGCTCCCCCTGGAATCCTCGACAGCCTCACGCTTCGGCCTCTCCTCCTGTTTCACCTTCAACTCTCTCCTCGTCGCCCCTGTTGCCTGAGATCACCATTCATAATCCCTCCACAGCACCGTTCCCACGCTTCGAATGCCTAGCCTTAATTGACACTAGGCCGAGCCCTTCATGCCGCCACTTCACAACTCCTTCAACCTCCAGGCGCTCCATTCCTCCCCCTGCGCTATATTTTGATTCCTTGAAATCGGCCACGGGGACGCCTTCTCACGGTTGAGCTGCCCGTAACAAGGCGTTGATGTCCTCTCACTCAGAGCCAGACTTGCAGTGGACAGAAAACTTCACCATCCTTTACGACCTGGTATTCGAACTCCGTCAGGGAGTGGAGGACCTTCATTTTCGGTTACAACTCGTAGATGGGAGGCTCTCAACCCTTCTCCAACTTCTTTCCACTTATCAAGAATCCCACCCTGCGGCTCCAGAAGAAGCACCTCCCACCGCAAGTGACAATGAGAGTTTCAGGAAGCAGGGTGCAACAGAGGATGGCGAGGGACCGGCTCGGCAGGAGGTCACGGAAGCGGTCATGGCCATGGGTACGCAAGCGCAAACTTCATCGGGCAACGCCGAGGTCGTGGAGGAGCCGGTTTGACAGGAGGTCAAGGAGGTGGTCGTGGCCATCGGTCTGCAAGAGCACATCCTGTCGGAAGATGCCGAGACAGATGCCAAAAAAGATGCATGCATTGGGGACGATGACATGCAATGGGCAACCGACGTGACATTTGTTGAAGAGGAGCTGTGGCCAGGATATCTTCCAGAGTATGTGCCAGACTATACGTCAATTGTCTAACCCCTTGGGGGTTGTTCCTTTTAATAGTTCTTACTCTAGGAGCTTCTATGTCAGCTCAACTTTGTGTTTTTTGTTAAGACTGATAAGAACTCAGGTGTTAGAATTACCAGGTTGGCTAAACTGGTTTCTCCCTTTGGAGTAGTTCAATAACTACAACCAGAATGACACTCAGTTTTGTACTTTTGGTTCGGTTCTTTGAAGGCCTTTTATATAAAATTACTTACTTAAAAAAAAAAAAAGATGTTCACAATTTTTTCATTCAAGGAACAATGTCTCAAATGAATAGCCTTGGCCTCTACATGATACCCAATCGAATGGTACTTTGTGTTGATGTGATTGGTTCGATAGTGGAATCTTGGATTCTTGGCTAACTTGATTGCAAAAGTATTGTCAACCAAAAGATGAGTAAAATTCACTCATTTCTCCTGCAAACCTTCAAGTATTTTCCTGAGCCACTTAATATCCTTTGTTGCTTCTATAGATGCCACATATTCTGCCTCTGTTGTGGAATCTATTGCAACTGAATGTTTGTGTGATCTCCAAGAGACATGTGTTGATCCAAGACTCATGAGATAACTTAAAGTTGACACTCCATTTTCTTTATCCCCATCAAAGTCTGAGTCAAAATATCTAATTAGGTTGAAGTTATCCACCTTAGAATACTTGATTCCAATGTTTTGAGTTCCCTTCGAGTATTTTAGAACTCTTTTTGTAGCAGAACAATGTCCTTCACAAGGTTTTTGGATGAACTTGGAAATAATCCCAACAATGAATGAAATATCTGGTCTGGTAGTGTTAAGGTAGATAAGACTTCCCACAAGTTGTCTATACTTGGTTGCATCCTCAAATTCATTCCCTTATTTTGATGTGAGCTTCAAATACTATTCCATTGGAGTAGAGAGAGGGTTACACTCAACCATGCCAAACTTGTTCAACAATTCTCCAATGTACTTATTTTGGGAGATTAAAATGTCCTTTTGATTTTGAGTCACTTCAATGCCCAAGTAGTAGTGAAGATGTCCCAAATATGTCATATCATAACCTTTATTTAATTCTTTCTTTATGGATGCAGTATAGCTTTCACTATTCCCTTTTATCAACAATTCATCTACATACACTACAAGATATACAACACTTTTTCCAATTTTCTTGAAAAATAGAGTTGCATCATCAAGATTAAAGTGCTCAAAATTGAATTTTAGAAGATGCTCAATTACGTTTCATACTAGGCTCACAATGCTTGTTTTAGGCCATATAAGGATTTGATGAGTTTACATATTTTTTGTTATTTGTCCCTTCACAACAAAACCTTATGGTTGAGACATGAAGACATTCTCTTTCAAGTCTCCATTCAAGAAAGAAGTCTTCACATCCATTTGATGAACTTTCCATCCATTTTGTGTTACCAAGTAAAATAGATTAAAAATAATATCCCATTTTTCCGTGGGGGAAAAACTCTCCTCATAATCAATTCCTTCTTTCTATGCAAATAATTTTTCCATGAGCCTCGATTTGTGTTTGTCAAGTGATCCATTTGATTTGTACATGTTCTTGAAGACCCACTTGTATCCAATTACTTTGGTTCTGAATGGAGGGTTCACCAACTTCCGTGTCCCATTCTTGATGAGAGCATCATACTCCTTCTACACGGCTTCTTTCCACTCATCATGAGAAACAACTTCTTCAAAGGAAGTTGGTTCAAAGTTAGTAGATAAATTCAATTCATAATCATATGAAACATCCATATCATCTACATCACCCGAATCTGAATTATCTACATCACCTCCATATTGTCTTGTAGAACTTGTGGTTCTTTCTTTCAACCTCATCAAGATGAACAATTTCAAGCATCTTTATGAGCCACTTTGGTGGACCTTTATGCAGTGGTCCAAGTTGCTCCATTGATTGAGATGGTGTTGCATTTCCATCAAGGTTCAACCTTTCAATCCTCTCAATCACATCATCGAAATGAACTTCATGTTCTAATGAAGTGGCTAGAACTTCTCCATGAGGGGGAGATGGTGCTTCAAAAGGAGATTCCATAAATTGATCCAAGATAGGAATCCTCCCTTCAAGATGTGGAATCTCATCATCAAAGTTGTGATATGTCTTTTCATGGGTGAATCTATCCATATGATCAAGCTACCGCTCAACAATTTTGTCATTCTTGGTGGATTCAAGAAAAATCACACCTCTAGAAAGAATGAACTTCATATTTACCTCATCGTAAAGACGATATTCCTTGGTGGTATTTGTGTACCCTAGGAAGATGCAGTTCCAACTCCTTGCATCAATCTTGTTTCTTTGCTCCTTAGGAATTAAGGAATAGTAGGTGGAGCCAAAGACCCTGAGATGCCTCGTCGAAGGAATGCAACCATACCACATTTCATAAGGAGTCTTGTTCCCAAGAGCATGAGATGGACTCATGTTTTTCACATATACTACACATAGAACTACATCAACCCAAAACATCAATTTCACTTTTTTTGAAAAACATCATGGAACAAATCATATTTAAGAGAGTCTTATTCATTCTTTCAGCTACACCATTCTGTTGAGGGTTGTATGGAATTGTGGTTTGATGTTGAATCCCATGTTATCTAAAATAGTTTTAAAATTCATTAGATGTATATTCTCTTCCATTATCAGTACAAAGAGTGCCAACATGTGATTATGCTTCATTTTGAACCCATACATGAAATTTTTTAAAAGTTTCAAAAGA
>JZKD02S2264308.1:12815-23785 GCA_000966675.3 Picea glauca
TGAGTCTGTGACCTGGAAACCCGCTATCATAGAAATGTGACTAAGTATAGAAGAGGAAAAAAATAAAGGGAACGAAGAAGTTTATGCTTGACATGAGAACCTACCTTTGCTCCTCGTTGTATTTAAAATGGATGATGCAACATCATAATATAATATCCGGTAAATCTTGGTTCAATGTGTTTTAATGGGAGATGTCCTCGACCTTTTCGCCTTTTAATGCTAATATTTTCAAAGCTAATAAAAGTGTCATCAATTTGCATTGGGAAAGTGTGTGAAGATGGCAGGGAAATTGAGAAACTATGGAAAAGTGGGGAAAAGATTGCCAACTTTGTAACATACCTGGATCTTGACAAAAGCAGGTTCAACTTAGAAGATAATTTGTTTATATTTACTTACACAATTTTCATATTATTTTATTTTATTATTGTTCTTTGTAACCCAAATGAAAACTCTGTTCAAATTCGAAGGGTGGAGCAACATTTTCATATGCAAGCATACTCTCAAATATGCGAACCTGTAATATATTCACAATACTAAACAGGGGCATCATGTGAACACCTTTGTAGGTGACAGTGGGCTAGCAGAATATTGCATTCTTTCTATGACGACGTCTTAAAAGAACTAAAACAACAAACATTTTTTTGGGAATTCAATACTAACAGAAAGAAACTAATCAGATTCCATAATGTTCTTCCATAAATGCATTTTAATGGGAGATTACCTCGAGATTTCTGCTTATTAATGCCAATCTTTTCGAACATTTGTGGTGAGTTCTCACTAGTAAAATCATATTTAATGTGCATTGGGAAGGGACGAAGGTGGAAGGGATGGAGGAGAGTTAAATATGCTTTGGTACTTTTTTGAACTTGGGAGACCATGGTGGAATTGTAAATCACCCAAGTTTTGGATGCAATATGTATACTTGGAACACGGTGTTGAAGGAAAATCTCCTTGCGGACATGTAGATATCCTCTTGAGATAGACTCTTAACTCTTAAGACAGGAGATGTTTATCATGGACACTGATTTCCTTTTAGATCTAGATAAACTAATGTGTGAGGAGGAAGGAAAAACGAAGTACCTTATACCGGTGTTTGTCCCTGCATAGTCCGAGTTGAGCTCCAATCTTACGCTCCTCGATAAGCCCTGTAGACAAACAAAAGTACAAACAACTTCCTACTCTACTGAGATTAGTTAGAAATAGATCTATCTATTAGAGACAAATTCATGTGAGATTAAACACATATTTGAAATAAATAGGCGAAGCATATTATATTAAAGAGAACAACAACGAAGAATACTTACAACCATAGATGTGAGTGTAGCAGCTTCGTCAAGCCCTCTTTGTCTGAACCCTTGCTCAAACAATCCACACACCGAATGATGATGTTTCGAACAACACCTTCCTCATGAGATCATAAGTTAGATGCTTCAAAATTCTTCCCATCCCTTTCCCCATGAGAAGGCATGTTTAAATAGGCTTGGAGAGGCCCAACCATTTGAGATATCTTTGGGGTAAGTTGAGGATTTTCCTCCTTTAGTTATGGATCTGCCCTAAGATCATGGCTTGACCAAGGATTCGAAACCAACCACCTTTAGATATTGAGGGAATCTTTCCCTCAATCTTCTCAACAAACCGAATTTCACCCGGAATAGGTAGCGCTCCTCCAAAAAGGACATCAAAGGGTTATAACGCTCCTTGAAAGAAGAACAGCAAGCGTTGGCACTCCGAATAGTGGCAGCGCTCCCCATAAAGAGCATTAAGGCGTTATAACTCTCCCTGACAGTATATGGGGGAGCGCTCTCCTCTAAAACTCATTTTTTAGTGGTTCTTTCAATGGCAAGAGACTTGCACTTCTAGTAGACTGATTCTTCCTCTTCAAAACTAGTCTTTGAGGTGTCCTAGGTGTCCCTTTCATGTTGTTGGAGGCATGACATAGGAAAGAAGGTATTATGATGTTAGAAACACTTATAAAACTTGTGGTCAAGATGTGACACTTGCGACACTTGAAATGACGACACTTGCAACACTATCAAAGTGAGTAATTTTGAGGTGTAACACACGGGGAATGAGAGTTCGATAACACGTACCTAGGAACTCGCGGCCATAAAATTGGCTAAGGAAATGAAAGCGGTTGGTTGGACTCGTGATGTCAATATATAGATGGATATACAATTTGTCAGTCCGCGACTTGGAAACCCGCTATCATAGAAATGTGACTAAGTATAGAAGAGGAAAAAAAGAAAGGGAGCGAAATTTTTTATGCTTGACAGAAGAAAACTTTGTCTGATAATTGTCAAGCAATAGAAACACATCGACTATGGGGCATGAGAGTATGGAAACGAACAATATTCGGTCAGACTCGTGATGTGAAGATATAGATGGATATAGAATTTGTGAGTCTGCAACCCCGGGAACCTACAAGCATAGATATGCAATTATGTATAGAAGAAGAAATGGATAATAGAGGGGAACAAGAAAAGGGGAAAAGCGGCAAGTGTAGAAGAGAAAAAAAAAGGGATTAAAGAACTTTATGCATCACAGAACAACAGTTGATCTTAAGTATGGAAAGGCAGGGCGGTCAAACGGAGTTATCATAGGCATAGTGGGGCTTGCGAGTTCGAGGAGTTTGGGGTCGAATTGTAGATAAGCGAAGTTTTGGGCATACACATTGTGTTTGTTGTGGCACATTGCACTCCAACTTGTTCAGATGTGGCACATAAGGCTACATCCTTGTGCCCAAGTATTGTGTTCTTGTTTCAATGTAGCAATACAAAGAATACAATGGACATGAAAGCAAGTTGCTATGTAGGAACACATGAAAAAAAAGATGGAGTACAAATTTATTTATTTCAAGATAGTAGCACAGAAAATATAATTGACATGAAGACAAGTTAATGTACAAGAAGATATGGAGTATCCAAGGAGAAAAAAAAAACATAGTTGCAAAGCAGTTCAACAAATACAGACAGAGTAAACGAAAAACTATTGGATATGGAACACGGGTAGAAATATGCACCTTTGCATGGATTCTTCTACATTTCTGGTTGAGAGTTCTTTACCGTGTTCAGTTTTCCTGTTTGTTTCTCTGGAAAAAAAAAAGTACAAAAACAAAATGAACATGAACATAAGTTGACATGTAAAGAAAAAAGCAAAGAATATGTATATAGAGTAAATAAAATAGAAATATAGTATAAAATAGATGTGACACGGTGCGGGGGTTGGGCGGACTCACGGGTTCACATTTATAGTCATGCCTATGTATCACGAGTCCGGCCAACCACAACATGAGATTTAGAAGTTTATAGAATATTATAACATTTTACCAAGATTTATAGTAATTTATATAATGCTATAATTTATCATGAATCCGACCGACCGCTTCCTCATTCCATGTTTGTGTACAAATAGAATAAATTACATCAGTGAATAATTTTTGAAAATATTTTTTTGTCTCCATTTGTCAAACAAATGAAATAGCTAATTTCTTAAAACTATATTGGACAACTTGCACAACATATGAAGATCAGATTTTTTTGTAACCATACCTCTTAGTCGCAGGCATACACATTGTATTTGTTGCGGCACATTGCACTTTAGCTTTTTCAGACCTAGCACGCAAGGCTCCAACCCTGTGCCTAATTATTGTGTTCTTGTTTCAATGTATCAATACAGAGAATACAATGGACATGAAAACAATCTGCTACGTAGGAACACATGAAAAAAAAGATGGAGTAAAAATTTATTTAATTTAAGATAGCAGCAGAGAAAATAGAATTGACATGAAGACAAGTTAATATACAGGAAGATATGGAGTATCCAAGGAGAAAAAAAAGTAGAGCTGCAAACCAGTGCAACAAATATAGACAGAGTAAATGTTTGTTTCTATGAAAAAAAGTACAAAACTAAATGGACATGAACATAAGTTGACATGTAAATAAAAAAAGCAAGTACTATGTACATAGACTAAATAAAATAGAATAAAAGGAATAGAGTAACAAATAGTGTTAGAAGAATGTACCTTTTTTTTTTTTTTTTGTTCATCTAAGTTTGTGTGTATATATTTTTTTCTTTTGTAAAAAATTTTTGTGACCAAAATCAATTACAAACTAGGGAAAACTAAGAAGTTGGATATCTCGATTTTCTGCAACAAGATAGACAGATATGCTTTGAAGCATAGAAATATGATTCTRCAATATGTTTGATGTATATTTCATAATTCAAGTGCAATACCAACTGTATGGTGRTCAKACCAACATGTGTACAAACCAGGGAAAACTAAGAAGTCARATAATTTGGTTTTYCGCAACAAGCTAGACAGATATGCTTTGAAACATAGAAATATGATTTTGCAATATGTTTGATGTATATCTCATAATTCAAGTGCAATACCAATTGTATCATGATCAGACCATTATGTGTCTAAGATAAAGATGTTGTATTGAGAAATGGGCAAATTCGACCATACATGGTCAATAAGCGCGTTTTGTACATGGCTTGTGTTGTTCAAAAGAAAGCGGACACTGTATTTGCACATGTAGTTTTTCAATTCTTTTGTTCTGACATTATTTTGTAGCATGTCAATATTGAAGTCTCCTACAATCACAATGGTTTCGTTCAGATGAAAATGGTCTAATGCATTGGAAAGAACATTTAGTATGTTGGAGAATGTTTCATGGGGAGCAACATACAGATTCAGTATTGCAATTTTTGTTCCATGGAAAAATACTTTTGCAAGCACCATCTCAACATTCTTTTCTTTGAATGTATATGCTCCAAAAGTTTTACATGTTTTTTCACCAATATCATCACCCCATGTGTAATGTAACTTGATATGCAATTGTGATTTGGAAATTGTTTGTTTTGCATGCATAATGCCATATATGTTTCCTGTAAGCACAGAATATCGGATTGCATTATGGCATAGTCATTGAGTATATCATCCATGTGTGTATGTAAGTTGTGTGTGTTAAGTGAGAGAATTGATATGGATGAGTTTGTTTGTATGGATTGGTAATCATACTGCAGATGTCATTTTGCAGTAGCCCTGAGGCGTTGCATTTCAATATCAACTTTATGTTTGAATTTGAAATTATATTTTGTAAGAGGACTTAGTAAATACAAGGAGTCTATGCTTCTGACACAAGACAGTGTTGTGTATACAAGTCCATGTATTCGAATTCCAACAGGCTTAAACGCAACACTACCAAGTGTTAGTCCTTGCGATATGTGGACTATATGTGCACATGCAAGTTTAATTGGAAACTGTTTTCGAATCTTCAGTCGACATGTCTTTGTTGATGTCGATATTGGCTTTGATATTCGCAAGATAGGTGTCTAGTCGCTTGCAGTGTTTGAATTATATAGACAAGCCAACTTGTTTGCTTGTCGGTTGCCTATATGCAGTTCATGGAACTTAATCCAGAGGACATCAAGTTTTTTTGTTTTGATATATCCTTTGAGTATTCCATCTGCACCATTGACCAAGCCATCTTGTGAATCATAGTTGCAGGCATATATTTCAACCAACGTGTCTAATTTCAGGACAAGTTGCAAAGGTAAAGTGGTTGTATGTTCATGACGTGGCACATTTCCATGGTTTCTAGGTCAATTGAATTGATGATGATATCATCGCCAGGCATATTGAGTGATAGCATGTACCTGTTATGCATTGCAACATCCCTATTTGTGTAGAACAGGTAAGGGAAGGTTGGGTCTGTTGGTGCAGCTCGCAAGCACCTCAAATTGATATATGTTAAGTCATCATGTGTTTTGTTGTTTGTCTACATTCTATTCAAAATTGCAATAAATGTTTCATCTGTCTAGCACAATGCAATTCAAAGCATTTAATATTGTCCCTCCAGAAGTCATGCGTCATTGTTTGCATGTTAACCGTAGGTTGTTCAAATATCAAAGAATCTTGGATGGGTTGTGCCTGGTAAAGATCCCCACAGAATATCATGTCAATGTTTCCAAAGTATTTTGTGTGCACATGTTGTATGCTTCTTAGTCGGTTGTCAATGGAATACAAGAAGTGACTTCCAATCAAATATGCCTCATCTATAAAGACAATTTGTAGTTCATCATAAAGCTTAGACAAGGTATCTAACATTTCCTTTCTAAGTGGAAGAAACTGTGACTTGTTAAAAGGAATCAAAAATGCAGAGTGGATTGTTCTTCCACCTGCATTATATGCAGCTTTTCCTGTGTATGCAACTATTAGGCCCTTTGGTTTCATAGGATCAGAGGAATTGTTTGAATCATAGATTAGTATAAGCATTTGGAATAGTGCTTCCGCTGTGAATGTCCAATAAGTGCACAGGAGTGTGCATGCTCAAGCGTTTTCTAAGTGCAATGTCCTTTAGAATTGTTTGTTGTTCTCGATTCAACAGATGCATGATCTTGTGGTATTCATTATTTTCAATAAGGAAATGATGTTTTGCGACTTGAAAACCAATATTGATATGTTTTTCAATGTTGCCTGCTCGAGGACGAGGTAAATCTGCTTGCAAGTCATAGGATTCGCAGGGAGTTCTGGTTGTTTTTCGGTTTGTGAATGTCTCATCAAGATTTTCAGGGTTTTTTAGTCAATTAACTGCATTTTCTAGATCACCCCATGTTGGATTGACATTGTAAGTAAATCTAGCTTCATTGATTTGCACTATAGTCTCAGAGGCAACATACGTAGCTTCCCATGTAAGGAAGTTATGTTTTAATGTGTTTTCGTTTTCATCGAACAAAACATATAACAGTAGTTTTTATATACAATAGTTTTCATAGTCAGTATGTTTATTGTATTTGGCAAACTATATCACAGAGGGTTTTATTCTTTTTTATATGGGCGTACCATTTTTTTTGTAATGCGATACGAATTTTGCTAAGTAGATATGATTAATAGGAGATGGATGTTGGAGGTAATAATCAATAATAGAGTAACATAGCACATCTTCTGAATTGTCAGGCTCTTGTTCTAGCAAACACGGTGGTTTAAGCACAAATGTGTGTTTCTCAAGTGGAGATGTGTTTATGAAGACACATTTTCTTGAACTACAATTGAGGGGCAGGGAAAGTGCAATGTGGATTGCTTGTTGAGCAGACATTTGTTGAAGATTAAGTAATGTATTACCAAGCATACGTATCATTTGTATGGCATCAATATAACTTATTTGATGTTCTTTGTGCATTATTCTTAATGCACTTGTCATAGATTTGTCAACCTTTGTCATATATGAGGTACAATATGATGTTGCAGCATATGCATTGAGGACGTACTGCGTATCTGTATTTGCATTCCACATAACTGGCATGTCCTTGGAGAAACTGTTGTTCCAGATATGGGAAAGTTTTAGTTTAAGGAAAATTGTTGGTTGTTTATGCGTACATTGTATGGCTTGGATGTACTCATCTTCTATTAGATTTAGCTCTGTCAAGAAGTCATCGAAGCTCATCAACTCATCAACCTCTCGTTGTTCTAGAAATGCAAGCAAGTATTTAGAATTCTCAACGACAACATTGTCTTCTAAACTAAGTGGCTCTATTATTCTTCTTGTTCTCATTGGAAGCACGGGAAAGTTGTATCTGCAATGTGAGTTTTTCATTTTCTACAAATTTTTGTATGATAATGTCTATAAACTTTGGCAAGTTCTGGATCCAAATGATCTGTGTTGCATTTTATGTATTTGTCCACAATCTTCTCGATCTGTGAATTGTTGCCAGCTCCATAGACCGGTGCACCCTCTATCCACAACAATGCGTGGTCATGTTCATTCCCCCTATTCTGGAATTCAGTCACAAAAAAATAGTCCGATATTTTTCCGAAAAACGTTTCATCATGGAATATCAATTGTCTCAAAGCATTTATTCTATGTTTATAGTAGTGAGTACATGTCACTGGGTCTTTTCTTATAAGGTAGTCAATGTCATTATTTTCGAGTGTATCGTTTGTTTTTTACATTTTCTGTTCCTATGCAAGTCAGATACCGCAACCACCAATGGATCCCAGCAATGCTCTGCACTTGTAAATGTGATGAAAAATGTTGGCGGTCCCAATTGTCGGATCATTGCAAAAACAATATTCTTCTTTTGTTGCAAATAGTCAGGAGAGATGCAAATGTTTTTGAAATCTATGTATCCAATATCAGATTTCATGATTTTTTCTAGGTTTACTTTGTGCTTGACATCCTTGGCCAACAAATTTTGTCCTTGTAACTGGCCTTTTCTTATTCGCACCCACATGCAAGACAACACTTGCTCTATTATTATGCACATTGTTTTGAAAAACAAATTTGTTATGTGACAGGAGAAGTCATTGCTTGAATGTAGCAGCTCCCATCGAACTATTTTATGGTAACTGAATCGTTATGTAATGTCACTAGGATGTGGATCTCCATAGAAGACTGTTGGGAACTTCATTTCCTCAGCGAATTTGTCCTTAAATATTCCAAGTGGACATTGGCCCTCAGCAGGTGAAATTTTGACAATCTTGTCTTGTAAGTCACGAATTCACTGTGAATCAGTGAATCCATGCACCAATGTCTCAGCAGGTGTTTCATTCTCCGATTCATCACTTGTATCAAATTCACTAGCAGTTTCAAGGGTCTATGCAAAGTTGTCATCCTCTTCTCCAAGAACATTGTTCCAATTCTCATTTACACAAATGTTATGTGATTTGTACAGGGCCCTGGAACATAATTCTTTTAATGCTTTCATGACAACATGCACACGCACTTTGCCTGTCTGATATGAATTTTTGTATTGCAAGCATATTTTGAGAGCCACAACAATTGTCATTGTATCGCTAATGAATTGTGGCAAGGATTTTTGCACAACATCTAGTTGGATAGGTACATTAATAATTGATCTTGTTAAGCCCATCTAGGGTCGTTTATAGCCCCAGGGCCTGATTTGTGAAAATTCAATTCGCAGAGACACAAGTCTCTCTTCAAGTTCTATAAGTGAACCTACATCTGCTAGTGGTGTATTACATCTTATTTGGTCAGGCGTTGCAAACTATGGAAATTTTCCATTTTCAAGCAACCGTTTGCATGGAAGACAAATTTTTCCAGTGGAAAATGTTTTATCATTTAGTGTCAAGCAGAGGTATTATGCTTCCAAATTAGGCGTGAAAGACTTAGTGCTTTTTGCAAAATTCAATTGATCGCAAATTGCACATGCAATGGAAGGAGTGTCTTTGATTTGTTTCATGTAGGTTTGTCTTGCATATTTCTTCCGTAGGGAAGTATGCGTAGAAAGTGTTTGTTGGTTTTCATTGGTAGTAGTGCACGGTGTTGGTTCTTTCGGAAATGTGATTTTTCCCTCTCTGATAGTGCCATGACCATTGTGGGATATGTGGCCGTACCTGTTTCTATTGTGTTGTGCACGAACAAACTTTTTTAGGTTGTGATATGTCAGTTTGTCTCTAGAAGGAAGCGTAGTAATGTATTTTTTTTTATTGCATATGACCTTTTTCAAGTTGTTATAACTTAGTCTACGTTTCTTGTTAAAGGCCAGGATGACCTCATGGAAACTGGGATGAGTTTCATTTTGATTAACTAGCATGCGACGCTTATGCATATTCGATGTGGTTTGGCGGGAATTGACACTAGACCCTGTACCGACAATATTTCCTATACTACCAACATATTTCTGTAAGCCATGTATGGCCTCATCATAACTGGGACGAATTTCATGCATGACCTTTTTCAAGTTGTGATAAGTTAGTCTATGTTTTTTGTTTAAGCCTCGTATGGCCTCATCGCAACTGGGAGGAGTTTCATTCTCATTAAATAGCATGATACGCATATGCAGATCCGATGTGGTTTGGGTGGCATGGACAGTGGACCCTGAACCAGTGATATGTCCCATCAAAGGTTGATAATGGAAATGTTTCGTATTTGTTTTCAACGAGATGATGTCAATTGTTCGATCGTAATTTGAATCAATAAACCAGGAATGGATAGTGCCATCTGGCAGGGCCGACCAGACCTGGATATTTACTCTAAATATGATAGATAGCCATTGAAAACATAATCTGCCACCCTCTACATTTCCTTTTTCATATGGAAGTGCCATGTTGTATTCTTTCCAACTTCCAATTGTCCTCATATTTTCTATGAGATATGGTGAAAGGTGTTGATGCAAGCAGCTAAACGCCTATTGGTTGTCGCCTATAATTGCATTGCAAAAGGATTGTACAGTGTAAATCCGCAGCGACTACACATCAAACTTTGTTGCTACCAAACAACAAATTGCATTGAACAGACTATCTCCACAGCTAGATACAACAGTTGTTGCTATCTACAAGCCACAACATTCTATACGATGCATAATCTGTTTCCATTGTGATTCAAGGTCTTTTCAAATGAGGGACAAGTAAATATGAGGTCCTCCAAGATTGCATATGGATAATTTTCTATAAAGTAGTGGTTCATAATGACCACTGACAGGATTGGCATCATGGAACAAGATGCAATATGGATTGCTAGATGCAGTTTTTTTTTTTTCACAGAAACTGGGTAAAATATATATTAAAAAGCCACGAGGAAACGCAGGCAAAGAGTAAAGTCTTGGTTACAAAATTTGCAGAAATCAAAATGCTCCCACTAGTGTTCTCCAAGAAGGAAATGGGGAACAGGGGTGGCGCTAACTAGAACACTAAAGTCTGTTTCTGTATCGATGGTAAAAACCATGCAAAAAGTACCTAATAAAAGCACAAAAAAACACTGCATATAATTACATTATGTTCTGGTCTGGTGCAGTGGGGTCTGCCTTTGGTGGAGGCCTCAGGTTGAGATCCAATTGAGGGTGCAGTCCTGGAGAGGAGGCCTCATCTGAGAGGAGGGAAATGTTCAGGACAGGAGTGGGTGACACTAGGTCGGACGCGAATTTGAGCTCCTCTATCTGTTGCCTGAGTGCTTCACACTCATCCCTATTTTGTTGTTGCTCGCCCCTGTGTTGGATGGTAATATATG
>JZKD02S2264319.1:6200-35898 GCA_000966675.3 Picea glauca
AGAGAGGTTAGCCCAATAGGACACCATGAGACCTTCTCCAAACCTAACTTGTCAACTTGCATAATGTCTTTGAGCATTTGTTTGGGTTAAGGGGGGTTTGATGCACATGATTGGGTAATTTAATTATTGGATGTGATTTACATGCTATGATCCCTGCGACTTATGAACACCTGGAGGGCGTACTTGTTATTGTTGCAGGACCTTGCTTGGTGGACAGGTATGCATGAGGGAATGATTAGCTAGGACCTTCATGGGGGCTTAACTCCCACATATGGATTTTGAAACCCCAGCTAGGGGTAAGAAGGTATTGAAAACTTGCACCAAGAGAAAGAAGGATGTTGCCTTTGGAGGCACCCTCGCAGACCTAGACTCAAGGGATCTTGATTTTCCCACATGGGTGTAAGCCCTCGAGGGCCCTGGACGTCACCATGATATCCCTAGATGTCATCCAGAGTTAGGGTTTCATCTTGGACAACATTTATGAGGCATTGGCACATATGCGCAGGGTTTCAGGCCTTTGGAGGCCCAACGTTTCACCTTCCCAGCTCGATGTTCCATACTTGTTGCTCAACGTCACCCTAGAGGAGCATGATGTCACCCCTGGAGTGATTATTAGATGCAAATTAATTTTATTTTGTCCAGATTTAATTTGTGTAAAAAACTGGGCAGGTCAGCCCAATAATTATGAGCTGAAATTAATTTTAGGTTAAATTTTGTATAAATAAGTAGAAAGTGACATTTATTTTCATAATAACTTGTCCTTGGAGACAAGAGGTTTGAAATTTTCACCCTATTAGGGTTATTGGCTGAAAATGTGAGGCGCCACTCTTGTTTAAGGCCGATTTTTGCAACTTGGATCAATTTTGGAAGTTTTATGGTGATCTTGCATGGTATTCTCATGATTATTCTTGGTGCAAGTAAGTGAAATTTGCATTTTTTCATCTATTGAATGGTTTATTGTATGGCTTTATTTACTCATGCAAGATTATAAAATTTCATGGTGTATTTAATGCTTGAAATAAGAAACTTAAGTTGTTACTTTCTTACTTTTTTATTTGCCAAGCTTTTCATTGAATTGATCTAGTAACTAGTGAAACCCTAGAGCCCTAAATTGCTAGCACTCTAAGGGTTTGGACTTAGTTATTGTCGCATAAGTTTTACTCCATAAAAAGGCTAGGGAGAGCAATGCACTAGGGCCTAGAATTGCCTACACCCTAGCATCTTGTCTCTTGAGGTCAAAGCCCAAGAGTACTTAAGTTACTACTTCTCCTATGCTTTTTCCCTCTTAGACTTTTGTGCATCGTTATCATTAATTTGCATCCTTAGAAGAATTCGTCCTCCTTGAATCCGTTACCCTTGAAGGCACTAGTCCTCTTCTCTTACTTCTTGACAAGAATCAACTCAAACTCCTTCACTTCATACTCAAACTCTTTCACTTCATACTCTACTAATTTTCTAACCTAGTCTAGAAATACTAACAACTAATTTGTTGTTGTCATAATCACTGCTACAACTATCATTTTGCAGCTTATATTGGCCTACTAACCATCTAAGTCATCCCATCATTTGTANCCTAGACTCAAGGGATCTTGATTTTCCCACATGGGTGTAAGCCCTTGAGGGCCCTGGACGTCACCATGATATCCCTAGACGTCATCCAGAGTTAGGGTTTCATCTTGGACAACATTTATGAAGCATTGGCACATATGCGTAGGGTTTCAGGCCTTTGGAGGCCCAACGTTTCAGCTTCCCAGCTCGATGTTCCATACTTGCTGCTCAACGTCACCCTAGAGGAGCATGATGTCACCCTTGGAGTGATTATTAGATGCAAATTAATTTTATTTTGTCTAGATTTAATTTGTGTAAAAAACTGGCCAGGTCGGCCCAATAATTATGAGCTGAAATTAATTTTAGGTTAAATTTTGTATAAATAAGTAGAAGGTGACATTTATTTTCATAATAAATTGTCCTTGGAGACAAGAGGTCTGAAATTTTCACCCTATTAGGGTTATTGGCTGAAAATGTGAGGCGCCACTCTTGTTTAAGGCCGATTTTTGCAACTTGGATCAATTTTGGAAGTTTATGGTGATCTTGCATGGTATTCTCATGATTATTCTTGGTGCAAGTAAGTGAAATTTTCATTTTTTCATCGATTGAATGGTTTATTGTATGGATTTATTTACTCATGCAAAATTATAAAATTTCATGGTGTATTTAATGCTTGAAGTAAGAAACTTAAGTTGTTACTTTCTTACTTTTTTATTTGCCAAGCTTTTCATTGAATTGATCTAGTAACTAGTGAAACCCTAGAGCCCTAAATTGTTAGCACTCTAAGGGTTTGGACTTAGTTATTGTCGCATAAGTTTTACTCCATAAAAAGGCTAGGGAGAGCAATGCACTAGGGCCTAGAATTGCCTACACCCTAGCATCTTGTCTCTTGAGGTCAAAGCCTAGGAGTACTTAAGTTACTACTTCTTCTATGCTTTTTCCCTCTTAGACTTTTGTGCATCGTTATCATTAATTTGCATGTTTAGAAGAATTCATCCTCCTTGAATCCATTACCCTTGAAGGCACTGGTCCTCTTCTCTTACTTCTTGACATGACTCAACTCAAACTCCTTCACTTCATACTCAAACTCTTTCACTTCATACTCTACTAATTTTCTAACCTAGTCTAGAAATACTAACAACTAATTTGTTGTTGTCATAATCACTACTACAACTATCATTTTGCAGCTCATATTGGCCTACTAACCATCTAAGTCATCCCATCATTTGTACAAGGCAAGGTACTATCAATAAGTGTTAAAGTGCATGTTTAATTGCCTTTTTAGAATGAAAATTATGAAGTTGTTACCATTGTTGAAGCCCTTAAAAACTCTAAAATCATCCATAAAACCATTGGGCATTTTTACTAAGAAAACTATAATCATTGGATATTGAAGTAGTGTCTTATTGACTTATTATAGTACTTTTCTGAAGTGGTTTCATTGTTGTCATCACTATTAACTAATATTGTTATGACAGCCATTTAAGTCATTCATTGACTTGTATTTATCTTGAAAAGTGTGAGTGACAAACCATTATCAAGTTTGTAAGACTATTGTATCTCTTCCTTGTCATCATAACTTGCACCTTTCAGGATACATTGTTGTTATTGTAATCTCACTTTTATTATATAGTAACTTGTTCAGGAAGCATATAATTTGCTTAAGAAGTCATTGATTATAATTGTTGCTACTAACCTTTGATGTTTCATTGGTAAAGGGCAGGTATAAACCCATTTTCATTTTCCCTTGTCCCTTTCAACTTCACCAAAGTGACTTCTTCTGCTGAGTGCCCTAGAGAGATGGGTGGGTTTCCACTGTATCATTTCTCCCTTCATGAACCAATTAAGTACTGGGATGTCTCCCTTGGAGTGAGGCTTTCCTCCTCCTAAAGAGAAAGAGATACCCTATTGGGGTGGCAGTGATAGGGTTACCTCTGTGTTACGTCAATCTAGGCCTACTTGCCTTTAGGATTTGGGAAAGTATAGATTGTGCGATAATAGTGTGCATGCATGCACTTTCTAATTTTAGTTGATATAGTGTGCATGTATATGCATGGGAAATTAGTTGGCAGTTTCAACAATGCCCACCTCAATTAAAGGATCACATCCCAACAATCACTTACTCTAGAATTGTGAATCCCCATGTAAAGTGTTTTGGTGACACCTCTTGAGACATGAGCACCTTCAGATGGCGGATACAAGTCAACTTACCAACTGGATTCAAGCAGGTTTGGCATTCAAATGCCAGCTGAGCACTCCCAAAATTGACATATTAAAATAGACTTTGTTATGATCAGATCTATTCTTCTTTATGTGTGACATCTTACTCACAAGCCGGACGAGCCTGATGAAATTAAATTTTCTTTCTTTGACATCAATTACTGCTTGTTGGTGGTTTATCTACTATTTTCTTTAGTAGTGATGCTCCTTCTTGTTGGTGGCAACTCTCTCTAAAAATGATGGCTCAAAAAATCATACGAACAACATGGATACGATAGCTAGATTCCTCTTCTCACATTGATTTCGATTCTTCTTGAATCAACATTTAAGAATTTCAACAATTTAATGAACAAACAATGTACTCCCATGGAAAACCTATGAACACACACAACCATAACACTCACAAAGAAAACTCTGCTCTCTGCTCATAAGCTTTCATTGTTCTCTCATACCAAACGATGCATAAAACCAACCTCCAACAAATAAATACACACATAAGCAAAGAAAGGGACACCATGATTATACTAAACTAATCCCTTATTGAGTATGTGACACACCCTCATAAAAAATTTCAATTTTAGGGTACAACTTTTCTTCTTAACCATTCCACACTTTATTCTTTTGTTTTTTTCCATAGGATGCACAATTTTCTTTTGCTAATTTTATGCATTTTTTTTTTCGTTTGTTTTCTTTGCATTTAAAATATATTAATAAAACCCAAAAAATATCATGTTCTACATAAGGGAATGAGAGAAAAAGAAAGAACTCCAAAATGAAGAAAAATTGCAACTTTCTCCAAAATAATGAGTCAACACAACCCAACGCTCCATCTTGATGAAATCCTGATGAAAAATGTCAATGAGCCATCAACATCGGTGAAATTGAGCAAGTGTTAAAACAAAATGATAAGGTTTTTGGTTGATCACCGATATAACCATCGGATGTCTGTGAAACTCACATAAGTCTTAAAGAGTGACGGTTAAAGATTATGTTGATCATTGATAATCGATTGACATCAACGATTTTCTTATGAAGTCCACAGGAAATGAATAAAGATTCTACCGATCGTTGATAAGCTATCAACATTGGTGGAAATCTTACAAGTTGAGGATAAAAGAGGTAATGGGTCTCTGTCAATGTCGATGAACTGTGAACCTAAATACAGATCTCAACCACTCGATCATCAACGAGAATTAATCTNTCATTCATTGACTTGTATTTATCTTGAAAAGTGTGAGTGACAAACCATTATCAAGTTTGTAAGACTATTGTATCTCTTCCTTGTCATCATAACTTGCACCTTTCAAGATACATTGTTGTTATTGTAATCTCACTTTTATTATATAGTAACTTGTTCAGGAAGCATATAATTTGTTTAAGAAGTCATTGATTATAATTGTTGCTACTAACCTTTGATGTTTCATTGGTAAAGGGCAGGTACAAACTCATTTTCATATTCCCTTGTCCCTTTCAACTTCACCAAAGTGACTTCTTCTGCTGAGTGACCTAGAGAGAGGGGTGGGTTTCCACTGTATCATTTCTCCCTTCATGAACCAATTAAGTACTGGGATGTCTCCCTTGGAGTGAGGCTTTCCTCCTCCTAAAGAGAAAGAGATACCCTATTGGGGTGGCAGTGATAGGGTTACCTTCGTGTTACGTCAATCTAGGCCTACTTGCCTTTAGGATTTGGGAAAGTATAGATTGTGCGATAATAGTGTACATGCATGCACTTTCTAATTTTAGTTGATACAGTGTGCATGTATATGCATGGGAAATTAGTTGGCAGTTTCAACAACGCCCACCTCAATTAAAGGATCACATCCCAACAATCACTTACTCTAGAATTATGAATCCCCATGTAAAGTGTTGTGGTGACACCTCTTGAGACATGAGCACCTTCAGATGGCGGATACAAGTCAACTCACCAACTGGATTCAAGAAGGTTTGGCATTCAAATGCCAGCTGAGCACTCCCAAAATCGACATTTTACAATAGACTTTGTTACGATCATATCTATTCTTCTTTATGTGTGACATCTTACTCACAAGCCGGACGAGCCTGATGAAATTAACTCTTCTTTCTTTGACATCAGTTACTGCTTGTTGGTGGTTTATCTACTGTTTTCTTTAGTAGTGATGCTCCTTCTTGTTGGTGGCAACTCTCTCTAAAAATGATGGCTCAAAAAATCATACGAACAACATGGATACGATAGCTAGATTCCTCTTCTCACAGTGATTTTGATTCTTCTTGAATCAACATTTAAGAATTTCAACAATCTAATGGACAAACAATGTACTCCCATGGAAAACCTATGAACACACAAAACCATAACACTCACAAAAAAAACTCTACTCTCTGCTCATAAGCTTTCATTGTTCTCTCATACCAAACGATGCATAAAACCAACCTCCAACAAATAAATACACACATAAGCAAAGAAAGGGACACCATGATTATACTAAACTAATCCCTTATTGAGTATGTGACACACCCTCATAAAAATTTTCAATTTTAGGGTACAACTTTTCTTCTTAACCATTCCACACTTTATTCTTTTGTTTTTTTCCATAGGATGCACATTTTTCTTTTGCTAATTTTATGCATTTTTTTTTTCCTTTTGTTTTCTTTGCATTTAAAATATATTAATAAAACCCAAAAAATATCATGTTCTACATAAGGGAATGAGAGAAAAAGAAAGAACTCCAAAATGAAGAAAAATTGCAACTTTCTCNTTATTGTTAATTGTGAGATTAATTAGCTCTGAGTGATTTACTGGTAATTAATTTTAGAGATGAGGCTCCTCTTTGAGCCTCACCTCTCGAGTACTTCACTTACATGTTTTTTTTTCCATGCTTCTTTTCATGCAAGATTGACACATCTAAGCTCCTTCTCTCTCGACATTCAAGCCATCCATATCTCATCCCCCGAAATCCAGATCAATGGTATCAGAGCAAGTACGCTCTCGACCGGGACAAGGGTTTGAAGCATGTTGTGGGTTCAAACATTTGTAGCAATCACCAACCTCCTTTTGGTACTATCGTAATCCATTTGTCGGTCCATAAAATGTAAGCATCACCGTTGGTCCACAAGCACTACATGTTCCCTTTCCCTCGGATCTTCGTTCACCATTACAAGGAGAACCATACATGGATCCACTACATCCATTGGTCTGCAACATTTAATTTTTTTTAGGGTGTCTATCCTTCCCATGGAGGTTCCACAACCTCTACAACAATCCATGCTGCTCTACAAACCCTTGGCATCCTTTGTTTCCCTCTACACTCAACCAAGTTCAAAGAGGTGTTGTGACTTCTACACAACATTTTAGAGACTCTACCACATCTCATTAGAAATATCTCTTCAATATCTCAAATGGGTATTTCATGGAATCTTATTTGGCTTTCTGGTTTGAGAGATATCATCGATTGAATCTCAACATGTATTTGACCCAAGGAGGCCACGTGTACCACAATATTTAACGATATTTTTCTCCCTTCTCGGGAAACTACATAAGGAGTTCCACATATGGATGAAAATATCTATTCAATATCTCAAAATATTATTTCTCAGAATCTCATTTGGCTTCCTGGTTTGAAATATATCATCGATTGAATCTCAACATGTATTTGACCCAAGGAGGCCACGCGTATCACCATATTCAAAGGTATTTTTCTCCCTGCTTAGAAAACTATAGAAGGAGTTCCACATATGGCTAAAAACATATTTTCAATATCTCAAATGGGAATTTCACGGAATTTCAGTTTGTTGCCTGGTTTATGAGATATCTTTGTTTTAAGCAACACATGTCTGTAACCAGCGTGGTTGCGTGACCTTCCAATTAGGCCTGGTTTTTCTCACACCATGGGACACCTCCGAACAAGTTCCATATACCGATGGAAATGTCTCTTCAGTATCTCAAATGGGTCTTTTGCGGAATTTGATTTAATCACTTGTAGCAGAAGTTATGAATATATTTGCAGAAGGATATTCACAACCCCCAAAGTCACAATTTTTCCATATTATTTTTTAAATTTCGGGATTTTATTAAAATTTCTTTATTTTTCTACCCATGTACAATGTCATTGTCAACTAGGTTATTGCTCAACCAAACACCCACGGTTATGGGTCAACCACACAAAACCCTTCTCTTCATTGGGTATTTTCACATTGTAATCATAATGGTACGATAATGAGGTTTCTCTTTTTAGCATGGGTGAAATGATCAGGGAGGAATGATATGAATTTTAGGGGGTATATGGTCTAAATTTGGATGTAAAAGTCATAAAGCTATCACACTAATATATTGTCCATGTGGATCAAGGAGATTTCCACCTCCTCATTAATTAATTGGGCTAACAAGTTGTCCATATGGGTCAAATAAAGTCCCACCTCTCCATTATTGTATTAGGTTTTATTTTCCACTACTTAGTTAGTTGGGTAGTTAGATCTATTATTATAATAATAGAGATTCATTTAATGAGCTCTTTCCATTATTGTATCGGGTTTTATTTTCCACTACTTAGTTAGTTGGGTAGTTAGATCTATTATACTAATAATAGAGGCTCATTTAATGAGCTCTTTTTGACTTTGTCCAATGGACCATTTTGTAATGCTACATAAAGGCCTAGCAAGCCTTCTCAAAATATGAAGTTACTCATTTTTGTTTTTCTCATATTTTTTATTGTTCATTGTGAGATTAATTAGCTCTAAGTGATTTACTGGTAATTAGTTTTAGAGGCGAGGCTCCTCTTTGAGCCTCACCTCCCGAATACTTCATTTACATTTTTTTCCCATGCTTCTTTTCATGCAAGATTGGCACATTGATCCAGAATTGGATCTCGGGACCGAAATGGGTCCAAAAAGGCCTAAACATCAAAGTGCTCAGAAAGGCTTCAAAATAGACGTGTGTGTAGGCCTCGTCGATACGAACCCAACGCAACTTGAAATGGCTCAAACGAACGTCGTATGCTAAAGATATCCTGGTCTGTTCATTTCGCCAAACAGATAAAAAAACAATGCTAACTGTACAACTCGTACAGTGCTGACGTGGCAATTGACTGTACAGATCGTATGACTATACAACTAATGTGGCAGGGTGTGTTGGCGCTGACATGGAAGACATGTGGACGAATCATATTTTAACACATGTCACCACTGCAAGGGTGACATGTGGCACGGGCTGACGTGGCAGGTCTGTACGACATGTGGTGTTGACTGGACTAAAAACTGACAGGGACAGGTGCTGACTAGGCAAATAAAGGTGGACGAATGTTGGTCTGACACTTGGCATGTATGTTCAACGAATAGTATGGTGCCACGTGGCCCATTTCTGGGCTTCCACATGGCACCCCTCCATTGGATAGCATTGGGAAAAAATTACGATTTCAATAAGAATCAAACCCGTGACCTATGGTCCGGGTCAGAGCGACTTGGCATGGCCACACTAGCCATCCTGCCCGAGGTGTTCCTCAGTTACTATGGTATAAAACTTATATTTAAACTGCAATTAATGTGTAATCCATGAATCGTGCACCCCTGACGACGCACTTCATGGAACCGTGCAATATGACCCATTTCTAGTTTCTAAACGATTGGTGTGGGAATTGTTATGGTAGCTCCAAGCCCCGACGCTCTCACAATACGGCCGCTATCTCATGACCCTGGCTTACACTTGTGTATGTGGCACACGATCCATTGTCCAGCCCCCGGTTTTGCTCCATTCACCATATATTTGTTCTGGTATATGTGATAGCACGGTTTGTTGGGGATAGTGCTTGGTTGGTTGGGCTAGTCTGCCGACTAGGGCGTGTGACTAAGACCTGTAAATCGAGGGATAAATGCAGAGAGGGACACTTGGAGGTATTAGCCAGAGGCCACATCGACCATGCCTGCGATCAAGATCCTATTTCGGAGGGGGGCAACGAATCGACGCTAGCTCTTGGGCCACATGGAGGCACCCAAGTGACTAGGAGCGCAGAGGAAGGGGGATGCACCTTTGATTATTTGCCAATAGTGGGTTCTAAAATTTATGTTAATGATTTTTAATGGATTTTTTAGCAGTTTTGGGAGAATTAGCCCATTTTTGGGGGATATTGGGTCATTTTTTAGGCTAGATCTTGGGGGAAGTTGGGAGTTTGTTTCCAAATTAAGGCTTATATAAACCAGAGGCTCTTGAAGCCATGGAAAGAGGTTTAGAACGGGAAAATTATGAAGGATTGTTGAGCCAAAGACATTTTTATGCAGGGAAGTCGTTGAGGAGAGGACTTTTGCGGGGCATTTCTGGGAGCTCTGTTCATCTGATTTCAGTGCCGTCAGTTTTTTTGGGTTCTTGAGATCTAGTAGAACAAAAAAAGATCAGTTTGTAACCTTTTCGGTGCTGTTATGATGTACTTATAAATCTTTGAACAGAAATAAGAAAGCCTCACCCACTGAGACAAAGTCCCGTAGACGTAGGCGAGATTGCCGAACTATGTTATCAACTTCTCTTGTTATGGATTATTGTTGCTTTATGCTTAATTTCATATATATATATATATATATATATATGTTATTATGTCTGCCATGTTTCTTTAAATTCTTCCTCTTTCATCAGTTTCCTAAATGGTAATTTAACTCATGCTAAATAACTCAACCATTGTCGTTTAAAAGATCTTTTCACATCAAGTGGTAGCAGAGCTAGTTGACTGTTGGTTTTTGAGTTCGCATGATTACCATGGAAAATTTGAATCATGGTGAAGGCGAGCTTGTTGAAGAGAATCCATTGATTGGATTGAGAAAGAGAACTTCTCAAAGTGAGAAGATGGCATCCGAAGAAGAACTTTTTAATGAGGAGAAAGAGTTTCGAAAGACTTTCTTCACCATGTCGGAGATGATGAAGGTTTTGTATGACGATTACTTGGAACGGAAGAGACCGAATCTAGGTGAATCTTTAAAGGTCAAAAGCGAAGAAGGAGAGGATCCTCCTCCACCTCCTTCACCTCCTTCTTCCCATCAACTTCTTCTTCTTCAAGTTGAAGTTCTAAATCCACTGTAAGAAAACATGTCCATAAACATAAACAAGAAATGCCTTTACTAAAACTTGATATGAAATTTGAATTACCTATGTATGATGGTGAAGTCAATGAGGAGAGGCTTGATAATTGGGTCAGACAGATGGAGGTTTATTGCAGTGTGCAACAAATCAAGGATGAGGCAACTCAGATCAAGTTGGCATCGCTTAGACTTGCAGGCACATCACTCATCTGGTGGCAAAGCAAGTTGCAAAATGGCACACAACAAGTGGGTAATGTATTTCCATCATGGCAAGTTTTTGTTTCTATACTTAGAAAGAAATTCTTTCCTTTGGGTTATAAAGAGAAGGCTTTAATTGAATGACAAGCTCTTAAACTAAGAAAAGGACAAACAATGCAAGAATATACAGATGGATTTCGTAAAATGGCATTGATGTTAGATATTCATTTACATACCCAAGAAACTCTTATGAAGCAGATTTGAGGCTTACCTAAACATATTCGTAACAATGTATTTATGTTTGGACCTACTAATCTTGATGAGTTTTTTGTTCAAGAAACATACATCGAGGAAGGGAAAACAAGAGTTGGTATATCAGGGGAATCGTGTCTGAGAAAAGAGGACAAAAGGAAGTGGAATGGCAAGAAGGAAAATTCAGTGGCAAGAAAGGAAAATAATCCCTCTTGCAAGCATTGCAATAAATAAGGGCATGATGAGGACCGTTGTTGGCAATTGCATCCTAAGAAGAGACCAAAGTGGTTCAAAGAAAGGAAAGGGAGGAAAACAATTGCAACAACAACACGACCAACAAACTTGAGATTGGATTCGGGTGATGAATCTAAAGTTTCATTGGTTGGTTTGACAGGTAAAATTGGTGAGAGATTTGATTCTAGAAGTAAATTGTTTCACATAAGGGTCATAATGAGACATACTAAGGTTGACACATTGATAGATAGTGGATCTCAATCTAACTTGATTTCTGAGGAATTGGTTAAACAATTGGGATTAAACACTCAGATGCATCATAAGCCTTACACACTTAAATGGATAAGCAAAAATCATCAATTGCACATAACAAAGCAATGAACATTAAAGTTTGCAATTTCATCTAAGTTTGTGGACAATGTAACATGTGATGTGGTGCCACTCAATGAATGTGGAATGGTCTTAGGCAGTCCTTACTTGTATGATCGTAAAGAAATCTTCTACAATGAAAAGAATCAATATCACTTAATCAAAGTAGGCAAAGAATATGCGGTGCATGCTCACCATTTTAAAGCAAATCAATCTCTTCAAACAATGGAACAATTAAGAAAGGCAACTCATGCAAGCAACACACCTATAATTGTTTCAAATCAAGTAATTGATCTTAAGCAAGAACAGGAGATGATTATAGAATGGAAGATCAATCACACTTTGCTTCAAGATAAGATAATGTCGTGCAAATATTACAAACATATTAGCTCATTTGCAGTCATATTTTTGATGTTATCATTAGTAATTTTGTCAACATGGATGATAGTGGCTTCAGTAAGATGTGACAAGGTACAAATGGCTAACAATATGTTGTTAGTTATCATGATTTTTTTACAATTGATCTTGATGGGACAGGTGCATAGGACAGATTTTAAAGACAGAGAACAAGTCGGGTGGCCTATCTCGCACTTGATGACTGGTTAGTAACCTTTTGGAAGACCAAAAGGTCTTTAGTGGGGAGGTGTGATCCATAATTGGATATCATGACCAAAATGGGTCCAGGAAGGCCTAAAAATCAAAGTGCTCAGTCAAAACGAACATTTACATAAGCCTCGTCGATATGAACCTAACGCAACTTGAACGGGCTCAAACAGACGTGATATGCTCAATATATCACAGTTTGTTCATTTCGCCAAACATGAAAAAAAAATGTTGACTGTATAGTCTGTACAGTGCTGACGTGGCAAATGACTATACAGGTCATACAACCGTACATTTGAAGTGGCAGGGTGTGTTGGCACTGACGTGGCAGGGTGCGTTGGCACTGACGTGGCAAGGTGCATTGGCACTAATGTGGCAAACAAGTGGACGAATCATATTTTGACACGTGTCACCACTGCAAGGGTGACACGTGGCAAGTTCGTATGACACATGGTGCTGACTGGACTGAAAACTGACAGGGACAGGCGTTGATTGGGAAAATACAAGTGGTTGAATGTTGGTCTGACACTTGGCACGTACATTCAATGAATAGTATGGTGCCACGTGGCCCAGTCCTGGGCTTCCATGTGGCACCCCTCCATTGGATAGCATTGGGAAAAATTTATGGTTTAAATGAGAATCGAACCCGTGACCTATGGTCCGAGTCGGAGTGGCTTGGCAGGGTCGGGCTAGCCAGCCCACCCGAGGTGTTCCTTGGTTACTATGGTATAAAACTTATATTTAAACTGCAATGAATGTGTAATCCGAGTGGAAAAAGGGCTAGGGCCTAGCCCCAGCCCCCGACGACGCGCTTCAGGGAATCGTGCAATATGACCCATTCCTAGTCCCTAAACAATTGGCGCGGGAATTTTTATGGTAGCTCCAAGCCCCGACGCTCTCGCAATACGACCACTACCTCATGACCCTAGCTTATGCTTGTGTATGTGGCACACAATCCATTGTCTAACCCTCGGTTTTGCTCCATTCGCCATATGTCCGTTTCAGTATATGTGATAGCGCGGTTTGTTGGGGATAGTGCCCGATTGTCCGAGCTAGCCCGTCGACTAGGGCATATGACCAAGACCTGAAAATTGAGGGCTAAATGTAGAGAGGGGAACGTGGAAGTATTAGCTCGGTGCCACATGGGCCATGCGTGCAATCAGGAGCCTCTTCTGGAGGGGGCCAACGAATCAATGCTAACTCTTGGGCCACATGGAGGCGCCCAAGTGACCAGGAGTGCGGAGTAAGGGGGTTGCGCCCTTGATTCTTTTCCAATATCGGTTTCTAAACTTTATGTTAATGATTTTTAATGGATTTTTTAGCAATTTTGGGAGATTTAGCCCATTTTTGGGGGATATTGGGCCCTTTTTGAGGCCAGATTTTGGGGGGAAGTTGGGATTTTGTTGCCAACTTCAGGCCTATATAAACCAGAGGCTCTTGAATCCATGGAAGGAGGTTCAATACAGGAAAATGTTGAAGGATTGTTGAGCCAAAGCCATTTTTATGCAGGGAAGTCATTGAGGAGAGCACCTTTGCGGGCCATTTATGGGAGCTCCATTCATTTGATTTTAGTGCCGTCATTTTTGTTGGGTTCTTGAGATCTGGTAGAACAAGACCAGATCAATTTGTAACCTTTTTGGCCCTATTATGATGTACTTATAAAGATTTTAACAGAAAATAGAAAGCTGAAAATAGATCCTGAACCAAGGCTGAAAACATAACATGCAGTAGACTTATGATCATCAGGGTCGCCGACCCAATCTGAATCAGTGAAACAAAAAAATAAAGGAGTCCCTCTTGAACTGTAATGTATCCCAAACTGAATTGTACTCCAAACATACCGAAGTATACTTTTACTTTCTTTCCAATGGATTTCATGGGGTGTTTTCATATATTGGGCAACAAGACCAACATCAAAGGAAAGATCAGGACAGGTATGGGTCAAGTATAAGAGGCTACCAACTAACTGAAGGTACAAAGTGGCATCAATTTCGAGAGAAGTACATGTGGTAACAAGCTTGACTCCAGAATGGAAAGGAGAAGGGATTGGTTTACAATATTCTATGTGGAAGCGACGAAGAAGGTCACAAGCATACTTAGACTGGGAAAGAAAAATTCCTTCATTGGTTTGCAAAACTTGGAGGCCAAGGAAATAGCACAAAAATCCTAAGTCTTTCATTTCAAATTTCTTCTTAAGTTTGATTTTCACATGGTTTAAAAGTTTTGAGTCACTACCAGTAAGGATAAGATCATCAACATAAAGAACAAGGATTATGAGATGGATTCCTACTTTCTTGGTATAGACATTAGGATTAGAATGACATCTAGAAAATTTGGTGTCAATAAGAAAGTTGTCCATTTTGGCATATCAAACTCAGGGATCTTACTTAAGACCATAAAGAGATTTCTTAAGGCGACAAAAAAGGCTAGAGTCATTTTGGACATAGCGAGGAGGTTATTCCATGTAGATTTATTCTTGCAAATCCCTAGGCAAGAATGCGGATTTAACATCCATCTAATGGACCTCCCATATATGTGAGGCAACAAGGGAAAGAACAAGGAAGATGTAATTCATTTTGGCTACAGGGGAAAAGGTTCCATTATAGTCAATTTATTCAACTTGGGAAAATCCTTTGGCAACTAACCGAGCCTCGTGTCTTTCAAAACTTCCATATGATGCATACTTAGTTCTGTAGACCCATTTACATATGAAAAGTTTTCTTCCTTTCAGAATAGGTACAAGATCCCAAGTATCGTTTTCCATTAAAGAACGATACTCTTTATTCATTGATGTATCCAAATCTAAATGACCTGAAGCTTCTACAAATGTCTTTGGATCACGAGTCTTTGAAACTTGAGCCAAAAGAAAAGAGGCTTGCTGGAACAATCCGACGTGGATCCAAAGGATCACTAACAAGATCACCAATTGCTTCTCGTGTTGAACAAACCCATCTAGGAAGCGATGGTGGTGGTGCTGGTTGAGGTTCAATGGAATCATCTGGAGGAAGGTGAGAAGGTGGAGGTGGATTTTCATTCTCACTGTCATCATCTGAAGAAGAAACCAGAATAGGAATAAAAGAAGGCACAAATGCAAAAGATGGCTCATAGACTGAAGAAGGCACAATCGTCGAATTAGGATAGCAAGCCAAGAGATTTTCATCAAATTTAACATCTCTTCTAATAATAATTTCATTACAATGTAGTTGAAGAAGTCTATAACCTTTGACATCTTCAGAATAACCAACAAATATGCACTTCTCACTTTTAGGCTGCAATTCTTTCCTTTTCTCATCAGGAATGTGAGCCCATGCTATACTGCCAAATACATGGAAGTGACTTACATCAGGTTTAATTTTAGTCCATTCTTCTTCCGATGTTATATTTTTAAGAGCCTTTGTGGGGGTGAGATTTACTATGTAATTTGCACAATTGATGGCTTCTACCCAACACTTTAGACTTAATCCCTTAGATTGGATCATACAATTAGTCATTTCTTTTAATGTGCGATTCTTTCTCTCAACAACACCATTTTGTTATGGTGTATATGGAACAACTTGTTTCATTTGGATGCCCTGTGTAGTGAAATAACTTGTAAAATTAGTGTTCACATATTCACCTCCATTATATGTCTCTAACATTTCAATTTGATGTCCAGATTGTTTTTATACAAGGGCCCTGTAGGCCATAAACTTGTCAAAAACTTCTCTCTTAAGTTTTAAGAAGTAAACCCAAGTACATCTGGAAAATTCATCAATGAAAGTTAAGAAATACTTGCACCCATAAATAGAAAGAGAAGAAAGTAGACCACACAAGTCACTGTGAACAAGTTGCAAAGGGCTCGAGGCGTGCCAAGAGGCACGCTTGTCAAAATTGTCCCGATGATGTTTGTCATGAACACAAACAACACAAACACCATCTTTGCATGAAATAAGAGAAAGACTGATCACTATCTTTTGATTACATAACTGTTGCAATGAGCGATAGTTTAGATGACCAAACCGCTCATGCCAAAGTTTGCTCAAGTCATCGTTATGAGCAACAAAAACTGATGGAAAAGATGATGACCCAAAGTTGTCAAACTTGTACAACCTGGTAATATCATCAACAATTCCAGTTGCAAGAAAATGTTGAGGATCTTTGAGATCCTTGATTACAACTTAGTGAGGTGAAAACTCTACGGTTTTACCTTCACCTGAATTATTGACCTGAACTATTCCAGATCCTACAACACTAAGAGATCTATCATCACCAACAAATATTTTCTTGGTGTTATATTAATTTAGAGTGGAAAATATGGTTTTCTTCTTAGAAATATGATAAGATGCTCCAGAGTCAATAAACCAGTCATCGGAAGAAGAAGTAGAAGTTGCACTGAAGGAGAATCCAGAAGCAGAAATTGCATGCCCATGAGAAGAAGAAGAAGAAGAAGAAGTAGAATCAATACCGATGTTGTGATTCTTCATCATTGCTTTTAAAGATGCCATCTTCTTCAAACATTTGGACTCATCATGACCATTTTTCCCACAAAAGTGACAATGTCTATTGATCTTCTTATTTTTAGATTTTGCTCCTTTGTCACCATTAGGCACTGAAACCGTATGAGTGGGTTTAGGACCCTTATTCTGTTTGTTATTGTGGCTAGGATGTTGCTTCTTGGGATTCTTGGGTTTATCTTTTTGTTGGGATACTAAGGCTTTGTTGGAGGTACTTGCAGTGTTGATCACTCCAAGTTGTACAAGCTTATCTTGCTCTCTAATCAAATCATCACAAAGGACTCAAGAGTGGGTTTTTGATAAGATTTTCCTAGAGCCTCTCTCATGGCATAAAAGGTAGATACAAACACATAATATGCACTACCTAGCTTAGAAATAATAATATAGATGTAATTCTCTTCCTCCAGCTTTATGTTACACTCTTCACATAAAATTCTAAGTCTTTTAAACTTAGATAGATAGTCTTCAATGCAAGAAAAATCGTTTGGACTTAAAGTCAATATCTGATTTTCTAACTGATGTGCTCAAATAATATCGTGTTTACCAAACACAGATTCAAGATTTTCACAAGCTTCATCGTGGTCATCAATTTCTTGAAGGTGGAACCTTAAATAAGGAGATATGGACATTTCGATCAGTTCACGTGCTTCGTCATTCCTATTATCCCATTTGACTTTATTTTCATCACCAATGGGTTTTTTTTTCCTTTCCCAAGGTAATCTGGTACAAGCCTTCCCTTCTTAATAAATACTCCATATGGGATTTCCATTGGAACTAGTTGGTGCCGGTAAGCAAAATATCACTGGAAGAATCCATATTAAATATGCAGATAATATGGATTTAAAAACTAAAATTGATGATATGGATGGAAGGATCTCAAAAATTTAGGTGGTTTTAGAAAAAAACGACACTGAAAATGGACTTCAGATGTGAAATTCATGCCCTTAAAAAAAAAACATAAACGGTAACCAAAGAGCCACGTGGCAAGTAGAAGTTGGTCCATGTGGTGATACCCCTCCAAATAACCTCACTTTTACAAATAATTTGTTTTATGAAGTGACTGATTTTTATAAAGAGAAGTGGAGATCACTTTTATAATGAAGTTACTTTATAAAAGAAAGTTTCATGCAAAATAAATAACTTTAAAATGAAATATTAAAGCTACTTATAGTGATTCACTTTTATACTTGAAGTGAAATACACTTTACAATGGATGCATGGACCTTTTCAAAAAAAGTAACAAAAAAGAGACTTGAACTCAAGACCTCTTACTTAATAAGGCAAATTTTAACGAAATGAGCTAGCAAAACATATTGTATTGTTTAGAAGGAGGATTGGGGGTGTTATTGTGGTGGTGGTAGAATACATCCTTGGAGAGTGTGCTCATAAAAAACTCTTTTCACACAAGAAAATGTTTTCGCTTCTCGATGTCAACAAGGGTTAGATCTCAGTTAGCTTACCTGAAAAATGCACATTTTCCTATATGTTTATGATTTGTCGAGATTGCACAGGGAACAAGGAAAATAAAATAGATAGATCTAAAAGATTAGCAACCCGGAAACAAACAATATAAAACCGAAATAATACTTTGCAAAAATTTAAAAAGGGCGTATTCAGGATTTATACCTCCGGATCTCATTGAAATGGTCATATCTTGGGCAAACATAAACCTTTTCGAGTGAAACAAAAAATGGTTCGAACAATCCTCTCAACCCAAAAATATACGAAAATGGTAGAAACCATAGATGAGGCAAATCAACTTTACGATCTCGATCTACAATGGGAGCGGATCTTCAAACTGGATCCGATACCATGTTCGACAACACATGTATTCCAACAAAGGATGAAAACCTTCAGTAACCACTCACACAACCAGATCAAATATCAACACACCAATGTTTTGACGTGGTAAAACCTCTATAGGGAAACATCTACGGCCCCAACCAACGCGGCCACTTGGAATAGTTTATTAATGCAAAAGAAAAAGACTGCAAAGAGATTTTATGAGAGTTTCTCACAATCGATTATCGACAAATGACCCTCCATTCTCTTTAAATAGAGATCATGGACCAATCGGGTGTTAATACATTGATCAATTTAGTCGTTAAGATCGAGGATAATATGAACCGTCGGATCACTCTATGTCGAGAACATATTGTGACCATCGGATTTCCTAACTACAAATGCACACTAATGCATACTAGAGAAACACACTAAGAAACACACTAAGAAACACACTTTTACCTAACGAAAAATTAGACCAAGTAAATCTTAACTAAATCCTAAGTGTCTAAATATCCTAACAGTCCCTTTATTGTTTCTGCTACTAACGCACCATGTGTATCGTCTGGGGAGCGTTAGTCAATGCACCCTGTGTATGGCCCAGGGAGCATGAGCCAACGTGCACTATGTATGTCCTTGGAGCGTTAGTCCCTCAGAATTTTTGATTTCACAAGTTTGGGGAGAATTAGGGACATACTAACGCTCCCGTCACTGAGCTCATGGAGTGATAGGGACAATATAACTCTTCTCCATCTTCAATAGCTTCAACTAAAATCTTAGGATTGAATATCTCTTTGCTCCACAAAATCGTAGCTCTGATATCCAACGACCATATTCTCTTCTCCTTCGCTCTCAGATCCTTCAACTCTGCGCTCTGATACCACTTATTGTGCAGTGGAAAGTGGAAAAACCCTTCAAGGGAAAAGACCACGGGGCAATGCTATTCAATATTCTTATTATTCAAGGGAGAATTACAACTGCCAAACATAAGCTTACAACCAACCTCTCACTTTCTTCCCACACACTGCACTACACTACATTGCTTTGCCTTTCGCCCCTTTTATACCTCTATGGGTATGCATAGATATATAATATCTATTAGAAAGTTAGACAATTTGATTACAACCTTATCCACCAGTTACACAAACTGATCACTATAGTGTTTGTTATCCCCTAGCCTAGGGATAACTGAGGAGATCACGTCTTGAGGCCCACATGTACTAGGAGTACCAAGAGCCATACAACTTGATCATGGCCCCAAAGAGCCCCTCTTTTCTTCAGTGCAGTCCACATATCACAAACAATAGTATCCATCACACCAGCCTAGTCCTGAAGTAGCGATGAGTCTTGCTCCATGAGGTAACGAGTCCGCGTATCATGGTATGTATTGTCAGATAGTTGGCTTAGGTTGATGGAAAATTGGTATGGATTTTTGGTTTTCATTGATGTCAACCATTGGAGAGTGATATTGTATATTGATTTCAACCCTTAGTGATTGATTTCAACCCTTGGAGAAGGTTCGGTAGAGAATTTCGGTAGCACAAAGGTTTGGGTAATGGACCCAAGGTTGTTTCATGTATAATGATATGGGTTTTAATATATTTGAAGGTGCAACTATTCTATATGGATATTACATGTCATTCCATTTCCATTGGTATGTGGAACATCACATAACTTCTCACGGTTAGAGAGTTATGGCCATGAGAAGTTGGAGAACCTAGGTTTGGGTAATGGACCCAAGTTTGTTTGATGGATAATGGTATGAGTTTTGATATATTTGCAGGAAATAATATTCTATATGGATAGTACATGTCATTATATTTCCATTGGTATGTGGAACGTTACATAACTCCTCAAGGTTAGAGAGTTATGGCCATGTGAAGTTGGAGAACCCTCATGAGTCATCTAGAAGCCCCAAAAGGTCAAAGTGGTTTAAGAGATTTTAGAAGGTAAATAATAAAGTGAAGTGACGAGTGTACTATAATTCAAAGTGAATACAAAAGAAATTATTTAAATACTAAAGTTAATGGAGAAATTAGAAGTGGGTTAATCATAAAATAAGGAAAGTGAGTTAAGATGGTTAAAAGGTAACCCCTTGAGGAAGCTACATGAAAGTATAAACAAGAGGCAAGGCTCTCTCATTTTAATCACACTTGAGCATATTGAATATATACAGGTGACTGAGGTAACCAATGGATAACTAAGCCAAATTTCAGAGGGAAGGTGAAGTAAAGAAGGCCGAAATTCAAGGGAGGATAAATTCTTTTGATGATGCTTTCTAAGGTATGTTATTTACAAGTCATCTTACCATTTTCGCAATAATTTTTTTTCTAGAATGATTTAGACCGTGAAATTGGGAGGCCATTGAAGAAACATATCCAAGTAGTTGTGGTACAAATTTCAGCTTTTGGGTCATTGTATTTTTGGAGTTACACATCGTGGAAAATAGGGTTTGTGGCTAGTCCCGAAATTAGTCTAAAACAAGTGTTTTAGGTAAAATCGTCATAAATTCTTCATAACAGATCCAAATTAAGTAAGACCAAATGCATTGGTTTATTACCGAGTTGCAAATCAGATTTTGATGATGAAATTGATGAGGGATTTTGGTTGAGGTACATGTTTGGTACATGGTTGAGACAAGTAGTTGACAAGTTGGCACATACATGAGGTGTATAGTTGATGATGTTGGTACATCTTGATGAGTCATATGTTATGTGTATTTGATGCATGATTGGTGCATATTTGGTGCATGGTTGATGCACTCGTTGATGGTACAGGTTGAGGTACACGTTGGTGCATGGTTGATGCACTTGTTTATGGTACAGGTTGAGGTACATGTTGGTGCATGGTTGATGCACTTGTTTATGGTACATGTTGATTATAGGTTGTTTGGTACAGATTGGTGCATGTTTGATGCACTTGTTTATGGTACAGGTTGATTACAAGTTGAGGTACAGGTTGATGCATGGTTGATTCATGGTTCAGGTTATTGGTTCAAGTTGTTTGGTGCAGGTTGATTGGTATAGGTTTACAATCGTATATCTCACAATGATAGTGTGACAGTGGTTCCATCATTCTACTTATACGTCATGGCGGTTGGACGGGGCAAGGACAGGTGGATGTAGCCACCTTCCGGTTGTAACTGGAAAGCATAGCGGGTTGTAGCCAGAGAATTGGGGAGTTAGAGCTTCCCTCAGGTTGTAGCCTGAGAAACTAGGGGGTTGGAGCCTCCTTCCAGTTGCAGCTGGAAAACAAAGGAAATTGGTGCTTCCAATGAATGTAATTCTTAAAGACATATAAAAAAAAACATTATGTGGTTTTCTCCCGCTTTAGGTTTCCACATAAAACACGGGTGTACTATGTATGTGTGCTCATTTGTTCATTGTTTATTTACTCTGCAACTATTGGATGATAATGCTACATTGATATAACACTTTCATTTTATGGTGAAAAAGGATTAAATTTCTCTATTACTTATTGACCCCCCTCTCAGTAATCCAACAATTGGTTTCAGAGCCGGTTCCTTCAGGAAACAGTTTAACCACTAGAAGGAGATCATGGATTATTCTGAGAATGGAGTACCAATGTTTAATGGTCATAATGGTTTTAAGTATGAGATGTGGAGAAGAAGAACATAAGTATTTTTACAAGCACATATATTTGGCTATCAATTGTTACATGATATGATAGTTCAAAAAGGGAAAAGATTGCAGCCAAGAAGGAATTAAAAAAGAATAATAAAGTAGCAATGGATTTCATTTGGGAAGGATTACCTAATCCTGTAAGAGAAAAGGTTGGTAAATGTTCATCAACCAAAGAAATTTGGGATAAGTTACATGACATATATTCTTCACCCATCGCAGATTCAGAAAATGCCAAAGAAGATGCGGGTACAAATCACAAAGAATTATGTTCACCATGTCAAACATATTCAAAATATGAAGAGTACATAATCACCATAAGTATGTTGTTTTTCTTTAATTGTGAAAAACGTGGACATCTTGAAATAGAATGCCATGAAGGAAATGAGACATAAAAACTAATTGAAAAGGAAGAAAATTATGAAGCATAATTGATTAGTGATTTAGATGAACTAAGAGAAGAAAACAAGTCACTCAAGAAAGAATTGATGAAACAAGAGGAAAGTGTTCACATTTTTGAAGAATCCCAACAGGTCATCGAGAACTTAAGAACTCAGCTAGAAGAAGCCAGAAAGATCAAAGAAAATCTTTAATATCAAAAGAAGTATTTGGAAGCCACCATAGAAGCACAGAAGGAAGAAGCAGAAATGAGAGAGAATATATTCACAGATCATCTTAAATAAAGAAATAACGATCTAAACCAGCTCGAGGTAGAGTTTGGTCAAGAGGAGAAAGGACTTGAAGAAGAAACAATCACATTAAAAATTTAGCTTGAAGAAGCGAAAATAATAGAAGAAGTCATGAAGTCTCAGATAATGAAGAAAGAAGAAGATGTTTTGAAGCTTGAAGAAGAAGTTGTCACATTGAGAAGTAAAATCGTCAATCTTAACAAGAATGTTGAAGAGACAGAAACATACACATTAGTTATAGAGAATGAACATAAGCACTCTAGGTTTCTAGAAAAGAAGAATGAAGAAAATAGAAAGAGTTATGCAGAAGTACTCAAAGGAAGGAATCATAGTCAACCAGAATCTAAGAAAACTATTGAAGATACATCTTCAAGAATACCATCCATGTTCAAGCTACAAAGAAGCTTCAATCATGATCAGGATCAGTCAAGGCAAAAATTCAGAAGGACTATGCCACAAAGAATATCATTCACTCCCAGGTATGCAAATTTGTTTTATGGTCATTGTTTTTATTGTACTAACTTTGGACATAAGGTTGCAGATTGTAGGGATTATAAAAGAAATGTTCAAGCAAGAAATGCCTATGTGGCCCCATGTAACATTGAATGTTACAAATGTCATAACTATGGACACATAGCTAGTGATTGTAGAAGCATGATCGATACTTCCATGAAAGAGAACACTAATATCAGATGTAAGAAAGTGTGGATAAGAAAACACAAAGAACATGTGAACAAAGACCAGGTCCCAGAGATCGTAAGATTGGTAATAAAACAAGATGACAAAAATTCTACAGAGAAAAAAAAAGATGTCAGATACATAAAGGTTTGGAAAATAACTAAAAGAAAAGAAGGACAGGTAAATAAGGAACATGTTCAAGAGATTGTAATTTCAGGCATTGTAGTGAAATATGAATCCACGGACAGAAATAAAGAAGTCAGAGCTCAGAGAGATGATGAATCTATCAATGAAGATGATGATGAATACACATCAGAGAAGGAATTGTTCTGATCCATCTGACTCAGAGACTCTCATGTAATATGAATATTAGACAAGGGGAGTCTATGCGATAGCTGTGACAGACCAAAGAACCATCCTTCGAGCATATTGTAGAGTTTGACAAGACATATCTAGAGTAGTCAGTTAGAAAAAGTACATTTTGATAGATTAATCAAGACTTCATGATAGTATAGTGATAAATGGGTAAGCATTATGGACAGTTGCGCAAGTAGAGTCTTGGACAGTATGGACAGAGATGGATTTGTAAGAATACTTAGCAGGTTTGGACAGATATATGACAATGGGTGAGAGAATGAATTCATAGATTGGTTCAAAGAGTGGTTCAGAGACAAAGGAACATTATCATAATGGATGATAATTACACAGGAAATGGCTCGAACAATGCTAATGGATTCCAAATTGACAGATATTTTTTGGACACATGTAGTGCATACAACAATTCACATTCAAAATAGAGTAATGATCATAAACAACAATGACAAAACTCCCTACGATCTATGGAAAGGAAGCGCAGACAAAAACCTCTACATCAAGAAATTTGCAAAGGATATGCATAATGAATTTGAAATGTCATTACTTGGAGAACTATTCTTCTTTTTGGGTCTTCAGATATGTCAAAACAACCAAGAAAGTTTTATTTCTCAAACTAGGTATATCAGAGAAATGCTAAAGAGGTTTCGAATGAAATATTGCAAAATAGTTACCACTCCTATGCAAACCAATTGCAAGTTGAGAAAATATGATTATTCAAAGTCTACAGACTAGAGGCAATACATGTCAATGATTGGTAGCTTACTATATGTGACATCATCCAGACCAGATGTAATGCAGGTAGTTGGACAGGTGGCACAATTTCAAGAAACACCAAAAGTATTAACAGTGAAGAGGATTTTGAGATATCTCAAAGGAACATAAGTGTTTGGATTATGGTATCCAAAAGTAAAGGATCTATCACTTATTGTCTACACAGATGCAGATTGGGCAAACTGCATTGATGACCGACGAAGCACCAGTGGAGCAACGTTCTACTTGGGTGAGTGTTTAGTATCATGGTTAAGAAAGAAACAATCATCAATATCCTTATCTACAGCCGAGGAAAAGTATATTGAAGCTGTAGCATGTTGTACACATGTTCTATGGATGAAACAAACTATGACATATATACATGTTGATTATAATGAGCCCATTCCAATCTATTATGATAATACAAGTGCCATCAATATCTCAAATAACCCGGTGATGCACTCCAAGACGAAGCACATTCCAATCAAGTATCACTTTCTACGGGAACAAGCTGCAGAGAAGAATATCAGAGTTGAATATGTGGGCACAAAATAACAAGTGGCAGACATATTTACAAAACCGCTTGCACGAGAATCCTTTGAGTATCTTCACCAGAGACCAGGAGTAATTTATACTCCAAAATGAATTCTTTTGAATGATTATCTTATATGTCTTAGATGTACACGAGGAAGCACCATAAATAGGACACTTCAAGTTAGGAGATCAGTGTCAGGAAGATTTTTGTTAGGGGGAGCAACCCTGGATGGAAAGATACCTTTGCCATTGATGACAAAGGGAGAGAGATTTATCAGATGCAAAGGTAAATTCTTGGAGAGAGAGCATAGAGGCATGTTTCCAAGGGGAGCGATTGTCACAAGGGAAGAATGAGCGATATGACTCCAAAGTGATACCCTTTGTCAAAGGGGGATATATTATTCATATGAATGGAGAGAGAGTAATCATAGGCTTATAAACACAAAGAAAAATCAAAGGTATGTAGACAGGGGGAGCAGCCCCAAGGAGAGTTCAGTCACAGGGAGCAGCTTCAAAGGGAGATACCCTTTGCCATTAATGTCAAAGGGGGAGATATAGAAACATTGATGAGGAGTATAATTATCAATGCTATCATGACTAATTGTTTCCATCAATGTTGGTGTTGTCATCAATGCCAAAGGGGGAGATTGTCAGATAGTTGGCTTAGGTTGATGGAAAGTTGGTATGGATTTTTGGTTGTCATTGATGTCAACCATTGGAGAGTGATATTGTAGATTTATGTCAACCCTTAGTGATTGATTTCAACCCTTTGAGAAAGTCCGGTAGCGAATTTCGGTAGCACAAAGATTTGGGTAATGGACCCAAGGTTGTTTCATGTATAATGGTATGAGTTTTAATATATTTGAAGGTAAGAATCTTCTATATGGATAGTACATGTCATTCCATTTTCGGTGGTATGTGGAACGTCACATAACTCCTCATGGTTAGAGAGTTATGGCCATGAGAAGTTGGAGAACCTAGGTTTGGGTAATGTACCCAAGTTTGTTTGATGGATAATGGTATGAGTTTTGATATATTTGCAGGAAATACTATTCTAGATGGATAATACATGTCATTCCATTTCCATTGGTATTTGGAACGTCACATAACTCCTCACGGTTAGAGAGTTATGGCCATGTGAAGTTGGAGAACCCTCATGAGTAATATAGAAGCCCCAAAAGGTCAAAGTAGTCAAAGTGGTTTAAGAGATTTTAGAAGGTAAATAATAAAGTGAAGTGATGAGTGTACTATAAGTCAAAGTCAATAGAAAATAAATTATTTAAATAATAAATTTAATGGAGAAATTAGAAGTAGGTTAACCTTAAAATAAGGAAAGTGGGTTAAAATGGTTAAAAGGTAACCCCTTGAGGAAGCTACATGAAAGTATAAATAAGAGGCAAGGATCTTTCATTTTAATCACACTTGAGAATATTTAATATCTACAGATGACTGAGATAACCAAATGATATCTAAGCCGAATTTCAGAGGGAAGGTGAAGTAAAGAAGGGTGAAATTCAAGGGAGGATAAATTATTTTGATGATGCTTTCTAAGGTATGTTATTTACAGGTCATCTCACCATTTTAGCAATAACGTTTTTACTAGAATGATTCAGACCGTGAAATTAGGAGGCCATTGAGGAAATATATCCAAGTATCTTTGGTACAAATTTCATCTTGTGGGTCGTTTTATTTTTTGAGTTACACGCTGTGCAAAATAGGGTTTGTGGCTAGTCCTAAAACTAGTCTAAAACAAGTGTTTCAGGTAAAAACGTCATAAATTCTTCATAACAGATCCAAATTCAGTAAGACCAAATGTATTAGTTAGAGTACAGTCTGTAGTATTATGTGTACAATTTTCATATCCATACAACAAATATTCCGTGTGGGGAATGCTCTACAAGTTCGCTCTCTAGAATATGCCAAAATTCAACAAGGTATGCCTTTTTTGCTATAACTCCTTTTCTGAGAGGTTCCAAGAAGTGAAATCTGGAGGAATTGCATAAAGAAACTGAAGAACATTGTATAACATTTTCAGATCTTTATTCATTACAGGTACATAGTTATGATTATTGCAAGTTAGGGTTTTTGACTAATCCAAAATTAGTCATGTGAGACTAAAGTAAAGTTTGATGAAAATGCTAGTCTCTTGTTGTTAAAATTAAGGAAGGTTTGCCAGTATGCGATCATATACACCAGGTCTATTAAAGAGTTACAAATCAGATTTGGATGATGAAATTGATGAGGGCTTTTGGTTGAGGTATATGTTGGGTACATGGCTGAGACAAGTAGTTGATGAGTTGGCACATACATGAGGTGTATAGTTGATGATGTTGGTACATCTTGATGAGTCATATTTTATGTGTATTTGATGCATGATTGGTACATATTTGGCACATGGTTGATGCACATGTTGATGGTACAGGTTGGTGCATGTTTGATGCACTTGTTTATGGTACATACTGATTATAGGTTGAGGTACAGGTTGGTGCATGGTTGATGCACTTGTTTAAAGTACATGTTGATTACTAGTTGTTTGGTACAGGTTGGTGCATGGTTGATGCACTTGTTTATGGTACATGTTGATTACAGGTTGAGGTACAAGTTGATGCATGGTTCAGGTTATTGGTACCGGTTGTTTGGTACAGGTTTACAACAGTATATCTCACAATGATAGTGTGACAATGGTTCCATCCTTCTACTTATACGCCAGGGCGGTTGGACGGGGCAAGGACACGTGGTTGTAGCTAGAGAACATAGGGGGTTGTAGCCTCCTTCTGGTTGTAGCCAGAGAATTGGGGATTTGGAGCTTCCCTTAGGTTTTAGCCTAAGAAACTAGGGGGTTGGAGCCTCCTTCCGGTTGCATTTGGAAAACAAAGGAAGTTGTTTCTTCCAATGAATGTAATTCTTAAAGACATATAAGAAAAAGCATTCCCTGGTTTTCTCTCGCTTTGGGTTTCCACATAAAACACTGGTGTACTGTGTATGTGTGTTATTTCTCATTTGTTCATTGTTTATTTAATCTGCAACTATTGGATGATAATGCTACATTGATATAACACTTGCATTTTATGGTGAAAAAGGATTAAATTTCTCTATTACTGATTCAGCCCCCCTCTCAATAATCCAACATGTATCACTCTGATTTTTGAAGCACTTGAATATGTTGTGTTAAATCCTTCTTCATTTCATGATGTTTACTTGGAAATTATGCTCTTTGCCTCGTTCATACCTGGAAGGGTGACATGGTTCCCTAGTAAGTTGATTTCTCTTTAGGATGGGTTGCTACTGGGTGGATATGTGAAAAGTCATCGTCTGTTCCCTCCATACTTACCACTTTCCATCTTTTTTCCTTTCATATCCCCTATCCTTGTTTGGCCATTGGGATTGGCTACAATAGGAAGGGTTGTACCTTACCTTGTGGGAAGAAGGGGATAAAGGCCCAAAGGGTAAAAGTAGATGGAAAGAGTTAAAATCCAATGTTGAAACCTTCAAGATGCTTCACCTAGGAATCCCTGAGAAAGCAGTGAAAATCTTCTCAGTAAGAAAATGGGACCCATAAGATAACATAATCACTCAAGGTACTAGTTGATGGATATGATGTCTCATCACGAGTAGACCTATTATGACCTGGGCATGTAGCGGTATGACACTACAACCTATCTGGTCACCAAGCCATGGTAGTGTCTCTTGGCGGCATAGCCAAGAGAAAGGGGGTCTCATCACAATCCAACTTTCTCATTTCTGTGAAATGTTTGTGGTAACACTGTCACCTCTAGTCATCTAGCTAGGATAGTGGCCCTCAACTATTTCCTTGAAGAACAAGAGAAAAAGATCAAAAGAAGTAAAGCTGAGAGTAAAAGGAAATGAATGGGATAAGAAACAATTACATTCATGACAAGGTGAAACTCGACCTCTACAAAGGCACCCACAGGTAAGACTTTACATTTCCCTGTTATCACATACACCCCATGCCCAAATATTTACCCTATGCCACCTCATACACTTACATGACTTGGACTAAATCCCACCCGGGAAACACCCCAAACTTGAGAGAGGTTAGCCCAATATGACACCATGAGACCTTCTCCAAACCTAACTTGTCAACTTGCATAATGTCTTTGAGCATTTGTTTGGGTTAAGGGGGGTTTGATTCACATGATTGGGTAATTTAAGTATTTGATGTGTTTTACATGCTATGATCCCTGCGACTTATGAACACCTGGAGGGCGTACTTGTTATTGTTGCAGGACCTTGCTTGGTGGACAGGTATGCATGAGGGAATGATTAGCTAGGACCTTCA
>JZKD02S2264341.1:22822-35897 GCA_000966675.3 Picea glauca
GAAGGAGATGTTTGATGCTCTAAGAAAACTATATGAAGGAAATAACATCAATCGAAAGATGAATCTTAGAACTCAGTTGAAGAATACCAAGATGCAAAAAGGAGAAATGATTCAAGAATACTTCTCCCGAATCTCTGAGATAAAAGAATAGTTGAAAGTGATTGGAGACACCATCGACGAAGAAGAATTTGTAATAACCGCCCTAAATGGTCTCGCAAGACCTTGGGATGCCTTCATCCAATTAGTATGCGCTAGAAAGGAGAAACTACAGTTTGAAATCCTATGGGAAGAATGCACCCAAGAAGAGACAAGGGTAGCCAACCGTGAAGCACTACTAGCAAGGGATGATGCTCAAGCCCTAGCTACTCATACAAAAGGAGGAAGGAAGAAGCCCTACTTCAAAAGGGAATCTCATAGAGAACTGCAACCATCAAACAAGTTTGACAACCAAGAATCTCATTCAAGAAATTTTCAGAAGAAAGGACAACGCAAGGGACGAGATCTCTGATCTATACAATGTTATCATTGTGATAAGATGGGACACAAGGCGAATAATTGTCCAGTTAGAAGAGAAGAGTACAAGAGGAAGCACAAAAGGAAACATGCTCACATTGCCGAAGATGAAGAACCACCTATGAAGATGATTAAGGACCATGTCTTAATCTCATCTCTCTCAGGATCTATATCACCTGGAGAAGACACATGGCTCATTGATAGTGGTGCATCAAAGCATATGAAGGGTAGGAAAAATACTCTCTCTTGTATTTCAGAAAAGAAGTTTTCTCAGAAAGTAACTCTTGGAGATGATTATCAATATCCCATCAAGGGAACAGGAGAATCAAACTACAAGCTAGACTCAAAAAACTCAATAACTATGAAGGATGTACTCTATGTACCGGGCCTAAAGAAGAACTTACTCTCCATATCATATTTAGACAAGAAAGGCTATAGAGTTGCCTTCATAGATGGATAAGTTCTTATGTGGGATAAGGGAGAAACCTTAAATGAAGCAATCGTCATCAAAAGTGAAGAAAATGGTTTATATAAGCTGAAGGGTCACCCAGAAACTGCTATGACCCATGCCATCAAAAAATCATGTGAACTTTGGCATATAATATTGGCCCACATCAACTACAAGGCGCTACCATACATATGCAAAGATTTCACAGGTTTACCAGAACTCAAGGTTGATCAGGAAGGCATATGCAATGGATGTGCGCAAGGGAAGAACATCAATAACCCCTTTCCAAAGAGGGACGACAAAGCAGAAGGAGCATTGGAACTCATACATTCAGACGTGTGTGGCCCAATGCCATCATCCTCCATTAGCAGGTATGTATACTATGTATCATTCATTGATGATTATTCTCGTAAGACCTGGATATATTTCTTAAAATCTAAAGATGAAGTATTCAATAAATTCAAGGAATTCAAAGCCTTGATAGAGAATCGCTGTTAGATGTAAATAAAGATTTGTCATGCTTCTGACCTCACTGTTAGACGTAAATCATGACGCCGTGTGATCCTTGCTTCTGACCTCGCTGTTAGACGTAAAGCAAGATGAGTCATGCTTTTGACCTCGTTGTTAGATGTAAAGAATGACATTGTGTGATCCTTGTTTCTGACCTCGTTGTTAGACATAAAGCAAGATGAGTTATGCTTCTGACCTAGTTGTTAGACGTAAAGCATAACACCATTGGTTCCTTGCTTCTGACCTAGTTGTTAGACGTAAAGCAAGATGATTCCTTGCTTCTGACCTCATTGTTAGACGTAACGTAAGATGTTGATGTGTTCCTTTCTTCTGACCTTGTTGTTAGACGTAAAGAAAGATGAGTCATGCTTCTGACCTAGTTGTTAGACGTAAAGCATGAAGCTGTGATTCCTCGCTTCTGACCTAGTTGTTAGATGTAAAGCGAGATGATGATATTACTTGCTTCTGACCTTGTTGTTAGACGTAAAGAAAGATGTGACTGACATTGAGCTACCAGCTTAACCGCTGAGACATTGAGCTAGTGTAGTATTGTGATGTGCCAGCCTAGTGCTTTGATGAGGTATCATTTTCATTGATATATATTTGATGCAGATGATGATATCATTCTTTCGAGAATGATGATGCTGCTGATGAAGAAAACTTCCGATGACTCGTAAATGTGTTAGACAATGTTTCAAGAGGATATTGACGATACTGTCCTCCAGATGCCACTGATGATTGTTGTTGGGAAAACACCCTACNTGTGATCAGGTATCATTTTTACTGATATATATTTGATGCAGATGATGATAGCATTCTTTCGAGAATGATGATGCTGCTGATGAAGAAAACTTCCGATGATTTGTAAATGTGTTAGACAATGTTTCAAGATGATATTGACGACACTATCCTCCAGATGCCACTGATGATTGTTGTTGGGAAAACACCCTACGGACTGAAAAACTAGGGTAAAACTTGCATGCAGATTTGACCGAATAGAAACTACTCTTTTACCTACATTTTCTTAGTAAATGCAAGGAAAAGGACCACCTACCTTATTACAGGTGTTCGATGTAGATCCTCTGTTGTTCTTGACTACTTGCTTGTGCCTCTCCTTCCAAAGATAACTTACACTCAAGACAAACAAAAACTATGCATGCATGCTACTTCGATACTCAAGGGTTAGAAATCAAGCGTAAATTAATCAAACCATAGAAAATTCATGCATTGGGATGGGAAAAGAATTCTTTTTATTATTGAAAGTGAATCAACTTACAAAAGCTGAGACCACCCATCACTCCTTGAATCTGATCCTGGGCTCCTCTTCTTCTGTCCTTCAAATGCTTTGCGTTAAATATCCTTTGGCATGAGGAAAGGTTAAAGGGTTGGGACATTGGATTACATAAATGGGCAGAGTTTCTTTGCTTTATTTTTTCCTCCTCCAAATGGTACCCCTACCCCTTATTTTATAGGCTAGAAGGAGCTAGGCTTTTGGACGAACCCTTGGCCATACATGGCCGAGAGTTTCAGTTAACTGACCCATAGCTTTTTGTTCCATTGGCAAATTTCCTTTTTTCATGCTTTTTTAGGTACACACAGGCTGTTGTGAGTCAGCCAGTGTGTACACATGTGCAACAATGGGTTAGGGAGCGTGGGCCTTGACACAAGAGGATTTTCAAAGGGTTGTTCAACATAGTTTTGGCAAAAAAGGGATATGATTTGGCCTGATACCAGGTAAGCATGTGTGGTGCAATTCAAGGTTATAACAGATGCCCCCTAATGTGTGAGGTCAGAAGAGCATCTAACGGCCAAAATACATTACCAATATTTACTGATGTGTCAAATGATTGAGCCCAAGGATTAGGAACCAGGAGGTGTTGTCTGCAAAATAACAAATTTCTCATCGAGGCAGGCATACCCATGCTCGGGATAAAATAGAACCATGGCTACCAATAAAATACACTGTAGATCCATGTCAAATAACTATAAAGAGTAGCCATGAATAATACATAGTGGAGCTACATATCGAAATTAGAAAGATATACATATAGAGTATCCATCTTCCAGAAGCTAATTCGGCCTAATGGCTGGACTTCAGAGCTCGAGCAACAACTTCAAAATCTTCTAAAACTCGGGTAGGAGTGTAATATGAGTGTATGACTACACTACCCAGAGGTCTTCGATGGCTCATCGGTCATGGACTTGATAATCTTGATGATCAGACTGAAGGCTTCAATGATTTTGAACAAGGACTTGATTGGACGTTCAGGATGGCTGGGTATGTGGACAAGAGACACATTGCAGAGGGGTCGACTCAGGGTTAGTGACAAAATTACCTTGGACAATAGCATGACAAGTGATAAGACTCAGGAAACATATATGTTAATCATAAGTCTATGAAGCAGGAGGCAACACAAACTCTCCATATGTTTGGAATAATAACCAAATAGTGGAGGACACAACTCTATATAGCGAGAAAAGCTTCCTAAGGTCGTACTACATCCCATAGTTTGATGAAAAAACAGACAAATGTGCTTTATCCAAGGGCGACTCATTATGATGAAAATAAAGGAAATACTTTTCCCATCCTCTTTTTGGGGTATATTTGATTTTTTTTGTTCTTTTCGATAATTTTTGGAAAAAGAATAAAGGAATATTATGTTACAATGGAGGAACGAGTACTGCAAACATACAAGCTCAAGGCACAAGGACAAGACTGATGTTCTGGTGAAATGATACTCGGGAAAAATCCTCTGGTGGCCAAAGGTGTTAAGACACAGAAGCAAACTTTCACAAGGCTGGTGGATAAGGTATGCAAATGCGGTTAATAGAACACACAATGGTAACATCCTTCGATGTAAGTTTAATGAGCCCAGAGAAGGTAAGCTCGGTGGTTTTTCATATTTAGAGAGTCTGAAAAAGAATAAAAGGAGACTCTGTTGGGGTATCTTTTTTGAAAATAGTCTAGTCAGTTCGAAAAAGGGATAAACTAGCACCGATTAGACATCGATTCAAAACCATTTTAACGAGTGTGACAGGACAAGATCACTCGAATATTTTTTCACTTTTAAGGATTCTGAAAAAATCTTAACTATGGACTCCGTCAGGAATATTCTTCTGGACCAATTTAACGAGTGTGAAAGAATAAGGTCACTCGACGATCTTTTCAATTTTAGGGAGTCTGAAAAGAGCTTAACTATGGACTCCGTGGGGGTTTCTTTTTCGTAAATTTGGTCCCTCAGGCCCGAAAAAGGAATAAAATTATACCTGAGAGTACTCTTATAAAGAATGGAAATTCGATAGAGTATACCTTTGTTCGTACAGTTGACTGTTCGGACTGAAAAAGGGGTAAACTACCACCGGATAGATGTGACTTCAAATTTCAGTTTAACGAGCGTGAAAGGCCACAAGATCACTCGACAATCTTTTCATTTTTAGAGGGTTTGAAAAGGGCTTAAAAGGAGACCTGTTATTTTGGGGAGTCCTGAGGGTGAGACAAAGAGAGAAAAAGAATCATGCAAATGAGGCTCAAACTCATATTAAGGAAAGAATATATGGAGTCCCGAGCCTACAGTGTTTTTAGAAACGACATGGATACCATAATGCAACCAGGACCTACCTAGGGCATCCATGTTTTGGTAAGCTCTACCGCCAAGATGTGACACTTCTAAAGAAAATATGATGGTTCTGTGTCACAACCTGATGGGATCAATCCTATGGAAGATGAAAAAGACAACGAGGCGTAAAAATCAGGGTGGTAACCTAACCTATATGTTCAAGTTGATTTTTGAATTTTTTTTATGGACCGTCAATATTTTCTCAAAACTCAAAAAAAATGTCCCAATACTCGATCAAATCCCTCCCATATAAATCCTGAATCACTCTAAATGGTTTTTGGTATAAAGAAACTGATAAGGGAGGCCAAAAAGGTGACAAAAAGAGGCCAAAATTCTATAAATAGAAGGTGGCAGCTCATTATCACCATTGCTGATTTGGAAATTGACTCTGGAGCCAAAAGACCCCCTTTGCCAAAAACAGTGATTCCAGGAGCTACAATGGACGAAACAAACTTCTGCTTGGACCAAGTAAGTACAAACTCCCTAATCTAGCTATTCAATACTTCAATTTCAGTTTTTAATTTGTTTTTTGGGTGGGCGTCGACCCTAAAAAGGTCGGCCCTAGGTACACGTGGGCTGTCTCTATACAGGTCGTGTGTACATTCAGGCAGAGTAAAGTCTGCCCGCATGTACACGCGATTGTCACCTCTACAGCCCAAGTACTGACCCTCCTTCTCCTTGTTGTGTTGGAAGGATGTATGTCCAGTGGAGGGAAAGGGAGCATGAAGCGATTAGTGAGTTGGTTGCAGCAGATCCAAATGTCGTGGCCATGTTAATGCAATGAAGTTTACTCAAATTCTTTCTATGTCCATTTATGCGCGCACAACAAAGGCTACTGAATGCCTTGATTGACCACTGGTACCCTGATGCAGAGGCATTTATGCTAGAGGGGCAATCACTGGTGTCCACCACCGAGGATATCTACTTTCTGATTGGCCTCTCAAGGAGAGGGGAACCAGTCAACTTTCAGACGTTTCTTGCGGGGCCGAGCAAGATCTTAGAATTGATAGATGAGCATTGTGAGGCTGGGACTGACCGTGTGGGCTCCTAGGTACCTATTAGTAAGATTACTAGCTTAGTGTTGCAGACTATATTATTACTGATTGGGCGGATTACAAGCTCAACAACCTTGCATCAGGCGTCTCACGCACAGATGAACTGTGCCATCTAGGGCATGAATGCACAACTTTTCAACTGGAGTACCACACAACTCGAGTGCATGAAGAGGCAACTAACAGATTGCCAATAGCGGACACAGAGGAACTTTGGGTTCGATACCATCTTGTGTTTATTCTCTTTTGAGAGAGTTCTGAGTTTTAGTCCTCGGGTTGTAGTATGAGGACATCAAGCCTCTTTCCTTACAGTGTGTAGATGGGCAGTATTAATGTCGCGACAGGGTGGTGGAAGGATCGTTGAGTCCTTCAACAATGATTTCTTTGCTTGGCTGTCATGACAGATCCCTGTGATTGAGAAATACCCATATGCAGGGATAGATTTCTCTAGAGATCCTGAGATACCCATGCCTCCTGGTGAGGAGCAAGGGGAGATGGGTAAGTCTCCACCTTTGTAGTTTTTTTTTTGTTTGCATATGTAATTTTTATGTCTTTTTGTTATATATATCATTTTTTTGTATGCCAGAGTATTTGACGGATAAACGTTTGTTGCATGTAGATGTGGGACCCGTGCGACCTGCCGATTATGCACAGAACATGCATCTTCCATGACCAGAGGTCGCGGCTGCAGCCGTTAGGGGAGCAGCAGTAGCACAGAACCTCCCAGCCGGAGAGGCTGAGAGAGTCCTTAGACGAGTTGAGCGGAACTTCACTGCGCTCACTCGCACAGTCCCGATGGCAGAGATAGAGGACCTGCCGCCATCCATGCAGCCTCATGTAGTGGGGGCACCTCGGACATGGGTCCGATCATTTAGGTGTTTATCCTGTGCTGTGGATGATTATAACAGGGCCCATAGGCTCTTAACCTACTTAGACTTTTTATGTTCCACGAGCACCTACTTGTATATAGTTTTTGAGGGCATAAGCCTAGTGACTCATTACTACCCATTTTTGAGGCGCTTGCGTCCATCTATGTACTCTGGTTATTTTATGATGTTATATATGGTTTTTATCTTTTGTGTCTTATAGATTCTGTGTGCAAAAATGTATTTACATGTTTATGTCAATTTTCTTTCATATGTGTGCAAGATGCCAATCTAAAATTTGATTAGCTAGAGTATATGTAATTTGGTTTAATCTATTAGGAACATGAAGATATGTAATATAATAAAAGTTTCTTTCTAAGAGATGTACCCTAAGGAATCGTCGGTGTAAAGTCGGATCATGAACCCGGTATACTCTATTTAGCTGCGACACAACCAGTTGAGCATTGAGATAGACCTAGAGATGAGAGATACCCAATGAAAAGGTGTTACGAAGCAACTCAATAACTTCACTATACTCGACGAAATTATTTGTGGTGTCACCTAAGCATATACCTCCAGAGGATAAAAACTGGCCCTGAGGTGAAAAGATTACCCAAGCTGCAGAGGCAAGCCTCTGCGTGTGCCGACTAGCACCGTCTGCATACCCAACAAACACCTCGGAATCACTTGACATCTGTCATATTGACAAAAGATAACATCAATGACACATCCATAACACTTAAAAGAAACTTAAAAAGTAATAGTACAAAGACTATACATATGTTATAGAAAGTGACCCATAATGACCTGTCTATGAGTAATACTTCTTCAGGTAGAGCCCATTTCTAGGCTCCGCCAAAGCATTCCCTTCAAAATCAACCAAATGATAAGTGCCCTTTTTTAATACCTATTTTACAATGAAGGGTCCGAACCACATGGGTTTAAACTTTCCTGCCCCCAAGGGGTCCTTATCTTGGTCATAGACTAGGACAAGGTCACCCTCAGAAAAAATCCGAGGATGAACGGACCTATCATATTGACACTTGACCTTATGTCTATGAGCCTCGTTGGCCAGGGCTAGATCACGACGCTTCTCATTGAGTTGTTCAAGGTGTACTAACCATCCTTCAAGTGGAGAAGTGTCTGGCAATAATTGTACTACCAATTTTAGAGATGGGATTTGACATTCGATGGGCAAGAATGCCTCCAGCCCGTAAAAAAGTTGAAAAGGTGAGAAACTAGTTGCAGTCTTAATAGATGTTCAGTAACCCCATAATGCCAAGTATAACATCAAATGCCAATTTGACTTGGCTGAGTTGATAGTTCGCTGTAGAATAGTCTTAAGAATTTTGTTTACAACTTCCACCTGCCCATTGGCTTGGGGGTAGTAAGGTGATGAATGCTCCTACCATAACCCAAGCTTTGATGTTAATTCGGTAAACATTTGGTTCTGAAAGTGACTGCCATGGTCAGTGACAATCTCTCTCTGGACACCGAACCTTGCTATGATTTGGTTGAATAAGAAGAGAGCTACAGTCTCTCCATCATCTTTAAACGTTGGCATAGCTTCAACCCACTTAGTGAAGTAGTCGACAGCTACGATGATATAGCGGTGCCCCCTTGCTAACGGGGGGTTGCATGTAGTGTAATCAATCCCCCACTTAGTGAAGGGACCGACTGTAATGATAGGAAAGATAGGAGCAGGATGTGCCCTCATCTTCCGGGAGAAGATTTGGCACAGATGGCACTTTTTGATCAATTCGATACAATCTTTAATAAGTGTCGGCCATAAGTAACCTGCTCATAAAATATTTTGGGATGTTGCCAACCCAGATAAATGACTACCACAAGTACCAGTATGGAAATCGTTGAGCATGATGATGGCCCGCTCATGAGTGAGACATCGACGTAAGATGTAGTCTACACCTCTCCGATACAGCATATCATTGAGTATGAGATAATTTTTAGCTTGATGGCGTATCTGCCGATGCTCCTCACGAGAAGCAGAGGTGGGGCATTTCAAAATCTAGAGATAGATAAGTATATCTCCGTATCAGGGGTCTGTAGATGCAATCAAAAACATATCTCCCTGAATAGGCGATTCCTCAAGCACAACGTCACCTGACTCAACCGAAAGTTCTGAAATAAGCTTTGCGAATACCAATGACTTTTTGGACTTTGTTGAAATGAAGTCTAAGTCAAATTCTTGGAGGATGACTATCCATCTATTGATTTTTCTGCCTATAACTCATCGTGTCAACATGTACTGGAATGGATTCACGACAGCAATGACAATGTTTTTGCGAAACAGAACATAGTGACGAAACCGTTGAACAGCATGAACTACTGCCAACACAAGTTTTTCAATATGAGAATAATTGAGTTCCGGTCCTACGACGCCTCGGCTTAGGTAATAGATCACGTATTCTGAGAACGAATCATCTTCTTGAACTAAAACCATGCCAATGGTTGACTCTGTAGCAGCCATATATAATAAGAAAGATTTGTTATAGTTAGGTGGCCGTAGCAGAGGTGCGGTTGTGAGGGTGTGTTTTAATGCGTCGAAAGAGCGTTGAGTGGCTTCATCCCAGAAAAAAGGGATGTCTTTCTGTAGTAAACGCATAAAGCCCTTGGTGATTTCGACATAGTTGGTGATGAAGCATCATAAGAAGTTTGCCTTGCCTTGTAGACTCTGAAGTTGTAGGATTTTGCATGGGGGGGGCGCAACTGGATTATTGCCTCCACCTTAAGAGGATCGACCATGATCCTTGTTGTTGATACGATGAAACTATCCTAATGTTATGCAGAAGCTGCACTTGTTTGGATTCAAGCGAATCCTGAAGTAGCGAAAACATTCGAAGATTAGTCAAAGGGGTGTGGGATGATCCGTGTGCTTGCGATAGCGTGATGCTAAATCATCTAGATAGGCCTCGAATATATGCTTGAGGTCATGAAAAGCAAAAGACATGGCCCGCTGGAATGTGGCTGCAACATTTTTAAGGCCAAAAGACATCTTACGATGTGTGAATGTACCACATGGAAAAATGAATGTCATTTTATGCTGGTCTTCAGGTTTGATTTGGATTTGATTATATCCCAAAAAACTGTCCATGAAAGAAAAGGCTTCACAACGGGCACATTCATCAATGATCTAGTCAATGAATGGCATTGGAAAATTATCTTTGGGACATGCCTTGTTCAAATCATGGAAATTGGTACATACATGAATCGTGCCTTATTTTTTATTGACTGGCACAGGATTGGACACCCATTGAGTCAAATGCATAGGATAAATAAAACTTGCCTTTAGCAATTTCTCAACCTCAATCTTGATGGTTGCTGCTTTCTTGGGATTGAATGGATGAAGTTTTTGTTGAACAGGCTTGGCATCAGGATACATTGTGATTTCATGTTCAACTATTTTTGGATCGACACTTGGCATTTCCTCATAAGACCAGGAAAAAACGTCGCGGAATTCTTTGAAAAGATTCGTGTAAATTTGAATCTCTTCGGGGGAGAAATCTGCTCCGACGAAGACATTCTCCACAATGCCAGGGTTTCGAGAGATGTTGATGGGTATAGTTTCAGCGATAGTCGCCATATTGCCCTCAACATAAATTTCTTGCATAGCTAAGAGATTAATAGGACATGGCTGATCTCCCGTCATGGTAGTGGTGAATTCTCCTGCTTTGATTCGGCTTAACTCTGGGAGAAAATATGATCGGTGATGAAGGTCTTCCCAGGGTTTGTCCGGACTAGTCATTGCTTCGATTACTACTTCGTCAGAAGGCAAGACTAAGTCTAACGAATGGACGTTAGCAAGAGAACCCCGAGCCCAAATATGCTCTAGAAGTGGATCTAACTCTTGTGCTGGAGTCAGATCCAAGTTAGCTGAAGCTTGTTGGACTAAAGAGTATGCTACTTCAATGGATGACAAGGGCATGGACATGCCTGAGAGCCCTGTCTCATCCATCGTGGCTGATGGGGAAGGAAGAATTCAAGGGTTCTCAAAGTAAGTCGTGTGGAACGTTGAAACTTGAAAAATCTCAACCTTATGGTGATTAGATATAAATTTGACATCGTCGTGAGGAGGTGGGTAATCGAAGGTACCCATCAAGGATGGGCGCAAAACAACCCCTATGTTAACGACACCTGGTTGAGGATTAACAATCATCAGGACCGTGGATTCCCCCAAAGCCCGGTCAGGTCTGGAGAAGGACAATTGATCGATGGTCACTATCCGACCCTTGTGTGGAAACAACAAGACTCAGAAAACTGTAGCAACCACAACTTGCATAGCATAAGTCCAACTCCATCCTAACAAGAGGTTATNATTACTGATAAATTGCAAGTTAGTTTAATATACTTTTTGCATCAGATCGTTAAGAATGCAAAATACATAAACTTGTTATCTTGTTTGCGGAATATCAAATGCGACTTTTACTTGATGCTTATTAATGAATAAAGATATCAACTATTAATATCCATGCTGCAAATGAAGAGAATAGAACAAAAAAAATAGAAAGAGAAATAGAGACAAGAGGTTGATAACGGAGTTCACCAATCGTTGGCTACGTCTCTGAGATTGCTTCCAAGTGGAGGACCTCTTTATTGCTCTTTAAAATTCTCAAAGTTCTCTGACAATGCTCTTTGTTGTTACATTACATGCTTCATGTCTACTGTGCAAGACCTCCTTGCTCAGATTCATGCATGAACCATCAAACTCTTCTAAAAAACATGAGAAAAACGCCTCTCAAAACATGAGAAAAGGCTAAAATTTACAAACTTCTCCTTCAAAAACCTGCATCAAAAAGTCTCCTACAAGATTCAAAAAGCCCGGTTTATATAGATTTTGAGGCTCAGATGAGGAATCCAAACTTCCCTCAATATCTGGCCTCTTTTTGGGATCAAATCCTTCTTAAATGGCCTTAATATCCTCACAAATCCATTTTCTGGACTAAATATCAGTCAGAAATCCCCAAAAATCATTAATATATGGTTTAAAAACCACTTTCCAACAATATATGGGCTAATCCCCCAATTCAAGCACACACTCCCTCTTTGTAGTCATATGACACCATAAAACCGTAGCCCCAACTCCCTTCTTCCCACATAGTAATGTATTACATTTTAAATAAATTTAAATGTGTTTCATTAAACAAGAAACATGGTGGCGCATTGGTAATGGCTCTCCTCTAAGGCACTTGGTCTTGGTGGGTGGTCGTGGGTTCAAAACCCATGGACCCCCAAATATTTTTGGAACTTTCCATTTGACCCTGACCTGGTGCCACGTGGTTGCCCATGCCTGGGCCACATGGCACCTCAACATTTGACCAGATTTTGCCATGTGTCAAATTTTGATTGGATCTACCATCCACATCTACCCAGTCAACTGCTGCCACTTGTCACACTACCATTGGTCCAAGTCTACATCATGAGGTGTCGTTGGTGATGTCATGCTAACGTCAACATTGACTTTTTGCCAGTCCTTTGACTTTTTAGTTGTTTGAGAAAATGGATAGAGTACGATAACTCACACATACAACGTCCATTTGAGAAAGTAAATATATTGTCAGAATCAGTGTGATGAGCTGGTCGCAATGGAATTGGTTTCATCCAATTATGAGAACTTTGATGTTTGAGCATTTTCTGAGCCTTGGGAGCCTTCCGGATCAAAAAGAGTCAAGGGTGAAACTACACGAGCAAAGCATTGAAGGAACTACAATTACTGATGCAACGAGATCAACCCATTGGTGTTGTTAATGAAGTGATATTCTCTGAATAAGATATAAATTCAATTGGCTTCAAACCCATATTTTACAAGATTATGTGTAGATCTATTTTCCAAAGAAAACACTTAATTTTGAAAATAACCAGTGCATGTTGGTTGGATGAATTGAATTTGAACTTGGTTCATGTTGGTGGTTTGCTTTGAATGAGTATAGAATTTAGCAATGACCTCTTCTCCTTATCCTATAGGTGTGTTCACTTGTGCTTACGGTGATCATCCCCACATAGGTCCTAGGCATCAGTTTCATACTCTGTGCACTTAAAGTTTTGGAATTTGAT
>JZKD02S2264352.1:0-21423 GCA_000966675.3 Picea glauca
ACACAGGACTGAGTATCTCGTTAAGAAACCTCTACCAAAATGTGAATGTAATTGAAAATGAAAAAATCTTTCTTACCTTAGACGCCTCGACTTGCATATACCTCCACTGAAAATATGTTTAACTCCTTTAATAAAAAGATTTCAGTATTAAAGTAGGATCTTATTTGAAATCAATTCCCCAGGATGGTCATTTAATAACATTAATGGTCAATTTTTGTGATCGAAAAAGAAATTTGAAATCACCTATAGCGCAATCAACATAAACTCAACGGTAAAATAAAAGTGTTTTATTTTGTTAATAAATCAAGTTTATACAGTTAATTGATTGTATTTAACCTTAATCCATTTCGGGGTTTCGGGTTCCAGTTTAACCTATTTCAATTCAAGCTATGATTCCCTTATCGTGAAATCATGAATGATTAATTAATATTAATCATGTTTAACATTTATAAATAATCGTGATTAATTGATGATTTCGCGACTTCGCATATCGGGGATTTAAGTTAGCATTTGAGGAAGGATTCCCAAAACATGAAGTTGCGATAAGGTTAATTATCGTTAATCATTTTAATTGTTTAATTAACTTGATTTAATTCAATTTAGTTTCGCGACTTCGCATATTGGGACTTTGGAGTTCTTTGTATGTCTAACTGTTAATATTGCGAAACCCCGAAACTCGATACTTTGAAAGTTGTCTTTAGTGATTTAGATTTATAATGAAAGGGAGGATCCATAAATTGAAAATATTTTAGACCATTGGATTAATCAGAAGAATTTATTGACAGTAGTATCCAAGTGCGCATTTATCCTTATTTAAACAAAATGAAACTTTTTAATTCTAATGTTTTAGAAAAATATATATGTTTCAACATAGGCTCCATCTAGGGATCTCGTTTCCTTGTGGGAGAGAAGAACAGTAGACTGAGTGCCTTTATTGGGTAAATGGAGTCATTATTGCAGCTCTTTGAAACAAATTCTGAAAGAAGACACACAGAAGGACTTGGGACTTCATCCATATCTCTGAAAATTTTCAAAACTTAATCATTCATCAATTTTGAATTCAGGCTTAAAATACTTCCTTTTCTTAAAACTGATTTTAGAATTTCTTGAGATAATCAAAGAAACCTTAACCAATCTATCAAACTTTGTTCGATTTTATTTGCATCAAAATTTATCGGACAATTCTAGTGCTAAAATATAAATAGATCTATATTTTAACCAATGTCGGACAATTCTAGTGCTAAAATATAAATAGATATCATCCATGGTATATTTTATTTATACAAATTGATTTCCCCCACTTCATGTTTTAAAATATAAGACAAATGGTGAAAGAAAATTATTTAATGATTACTCCCATCTAGTCCAAAGGAGATGATGAAAGGAAATGCATTCAATGATTGTCCTCATCTCAACATTTAAATGCAAAGTTATTAATTGAAGTGGTGAAAGGAAATTCAATATGAGAATTAGATAACTTCACCTTGGTACTGAATAGGCTTGGTGGCAGTGAAGTAATGTCTATAATATCTATAATGTTGTTATACATGTATTATAATGTACCCTGGCAACTAATTCTTTCTCGGGCTAGATCTACATTCTAAGATAACGTGGGACTCACTGTTTAAAACATTAAAATCACCTTTCCTTGATGCATATATAATTGAACAAAGTCTGATAGATTGATTAAAGTTGTTTTGATTATCTCAAGCAATTCTAAAATCAGTTTTAAGAAAAGGAAGTATTTTAAGCTTGAATTCAAAATTGATGAATGATTAAGTTTTGAAAGTTTTAAGAGATATGGATGAAAAGGAAGTATTTTAAGCTTGAATTCAAAATTGATGAATGATTAAGTTTTGAAAGTTTTAAGTGATATGGATGAAGTCCCAATTCCTTCGGTGTGTCTTCTTTTAGAATGTGTTTCACAAAGCTAAAATAATGACTCCATTTACCCAATAAAGGCACTTGGTATATTGTTCTTCTCACCCCACAAGGAAACACGATCCCTAGATGGAGCCTATGTTGAAACATATATATTTTTCTAAAACATTAGACTTAAAAAGTTTCATTTTGTTTAAATAAGGATAAATGCTCACTTGGATACTACCATCGATAAATTCTTTTGATTAATCCAATGGTCTAAAATATTTTCAAGTTATGGAGTTGTCCTTTCGTTAAAAAGATAAATCGCTAAAGATAGATTTCAAGGTATTGGGCTTCGGGGTTTCACAATATTAACAATTAGACATACAAAGAACTCCAAAGTCCTGATATGAGAAGTCGTGAAACTAGCTTGAATTAAATTGAGTTAATTAAACAATTAAGATGATTAATGATAATTAACCTTATCTCAACTTCTTGTTTCGGGAATCCTACCTCAAACGATAACTTAAATCCCCAATATGTGAAGTCGCGAAATCATCAATTAATTGTGATTATTTATAAACGTTAAACATGATTAATATTAATTAATCAATTGTGATTTCGCGATTCAGGAATCATAGCTTGAATTGAAAAAGCTTAACCCAGGACTTGAAACCACGAAATGGATTAAGGTTAAATATAATCAATTAACTGTATAAACTCGATTTATTAACAAAATAAAACACTTTTATTTTACCATTGAGTTTATGCTGATTTCGATACAGGTGATTTCAAATTTCTTTTTCGATCATGAAAATTGACCATTAATGTTATTAAATGACCAACCTGGGGAAATGATTTCAAATAAGATCCTTCTTTAATACCCAAATATTTGTATTAAAGGAATTAAACATATTGTAAGTGGAGGTATATGCAGGTCAAGGTATCTAAGGCAAGAAATATTTTTTCATTTTCAATTACATTCACATTTTGGTAGAGTCGCTTAACGAGATACTTAGTCATGTGCATTTTCTGTGACAAATAACAGCTTTTTAATAATTGCTACCATGCTGCCACGAAAAGAAGCCAAAGAAACTAGTGAGAGTTCAAGCCAGAGTTCAGAGGTTATCTCCGACACCTCACCCAAGAGAATAAACATAGTTAAAACCTGGATGAATGTATTCAACATCCTACAAGACTATTTCTTAGTCAGAGATGCATAAGGTAGCAACAAGGACAAGTATTTTACCCTACAATGAGATGATTAAATGGGCACTGGATCATGTCGATATCCCAACTAGAACTATATTCAATTCTCAAAAGGTAGTTGTTGGGTCATTTCGATCAGAACACATACAGGTGATGTATAAATTGTCTTGAATGCCAAACTTCATTTATAATGTTGGGTTTCTAGTGAATTTTAACAACAATGAGTCTGATCAATATGGAAAGAGTCTTTCTGACTTGATCAAGGACTGGTGTTCATGCCTCGAAAAGTTCAGAGCCGATGCTCACAGCATATACTTAATCTCATCGCTAGAACCACAGTTCATGTATATAGCCATGATGATGTGTAGACTCTATGGAAAAGAGAACACAACCCATTTATTTCTACCATGGGTACCCATTATACACACAATAGCAAAAGGATATTCTTTCAACTGGGCCAAGATATTGTCGGACAGTCTGGCTAGTGAAATTACATAATACCAGGAAAATAAAGCCAAAGGGCAATCAACTTCATTCTTCATGTCATCTTATATTATGGATGTTGTCTATTTCATGATGCCTTTCCCACTGATGGGATGGAGCTGGACTCCAGATAATGCAAAACCAATTCATATTTATCATTCAAAACTATGGGAAGACAGAGCGAAGGATTTCTTTTATGAAATCTGTAATTGGGTAGCGATGTTGATGCACACTGTTATATTTGGTCACCCACCTCCTAGAATTTTAGACACGGTTATGGCTAACCTGGATAAAGTGGCAGATAGGTACATTGAGGAACACTTCTCTTATATCATATTTTTCAGCTATTCAGTTCCCCCATATTCTTACCACAATTTTTATCAGACTGACTGGTGTGTCACGAGGTCACACGACAAATAGTACTCGATGGAATAAGCAAAGAGCTCAGAGCAGTGTAGAAAAAGGTATGGCGATCTTTTCCCTTATAGATTGGTGCATTTTATTTATTGGATTTTGGCCACTCTAAAGTGGAGGTTGTGGCCCTAGAAGAAACAAAGCTGGTTAACATTGAATTCAAGAAGCATGACCCACAGAAGGTAGTGGGTAACCAGATGGCCAGTCACAATCTTAAAATGTATGAACATGAAGAGTCTCTGCAGAACAAAATGTTCTGAGGGGCGAAATATTACCCAAAAGTTTTGAGTCGAGTTCGAGCTCTATCACCTGATAAAATGATTGATTTTAACAACTTCAAAAATCACCAAAGAAGTAGTCTTCCAAAATTATTACAAGGGGAAAACTTAATGTCTCCGGCTACACAACAAACAGAGACTCAAAATCTAGAAGTTGTAAGCTCTAGAAAACAAGAAGCCCTGGAAAACTTAGAGAAATATGAAATCTTGACACTGAAAGAAGATATCCTAGAGATAGAGATATTAGATAACCATACCAAAGATCAAGCAGATACATTAACAAAGAAAGGAGAAGATAGGCCACTGTATTCATCAGATAAATCAACTACAGATGGAATAGGAAAATAGTTATCCACAAAAATTGACAGCCCCATTCAGGTTGTCATGCCATTACAGTTCACTAGAGGAAACCCTAATGCAAAGGTAATAATCATAGGAAATCTCACATCTATCCGTATTGAAGATATACCTCCTCCGGATTTCTTTTTCAATAAGAAAAGGAAAGTTGTGGTGAAGAAATAAATACACCAGAAAGAAGGTGAAACTGTCAAAAAGCACATAGTACTATTGGGCAGACAAAATTTGGAAGAAGAAGACTTTGATACAAAGGTAGCAGGATCTTTGGGATATTTTACAACAACTAACCTATTCTTAGTTTATAATTTGAAAGAAAAATTGAAGCAGAAGAATCAGATGATAAGTTGTTGCAAAATCAAATAAGGACTATAGAAAAGAATGTCAGAGATGAAGTCAATAAAGGGCTTGAACAAGCTAGAGCTAGTGATAAACAAGAAATCAAACTTCTAAAGTAAAATCTTGATGAGATGCATAAGAATATGCAAGTGAGAGAAAGATGGACTATCCATCAAGATGAGTTGGTAAAACAATTACAAGACAAGGTCAGTTCCACTAAGAAAATGGTTGTGGATATAGCATTGGAAGTGCTAAAGAAACTAGAAATAACACAACAGATCCTTTTTTCTGAGGTAGAAATCATCCAAAATCATTTTCAGGAAGTAAAGAAATCATTGGACAATATTGATTTCAAATAAATAAAGGCTACTGCATCCCAAACCACTTTTCAAGAAGCGTTCGTGTCATCGGCTAGAGAAGAAATATCTGTAACTCTCAGATTGATCGTTGTAGAATAGGTCAGAGGTGATATAATATTAAAGACATTGGAGGCCAATATAGATGAGAGTAAAAGAACGACCAAGGAAATAAAAGAGGATTGTGAAGAGATTTTTCATTTTCTTAATAAATAATCACTAGGACTCACAAAGGATGATGGTTCTAAAATACTAGGACAAATCAATATTGTAAAGAATCAACTTGACATCAAAGAAAACTTAGAGGTAGCTCAAGCTGAAATTTCACACCTAAAGCAGGTTAACGTCGCTCAAATAAATAGATGGATGGTAAATCCAAATTTACAGCTACAGTCAACGATTTTTGAAGATAAAAGAATAGAAGACGTGTTGCCACAATTACAAAAGAACTTGTATCTTTTTGAGGAAAAAGATGTCACAACACCTTCTAGACTAGTAGTACAATTTCTAAGCAGGTGTGTGGAATGTCTTGAGCGAGGAAAAGGGAGTACTTCAAAGAATCAATTAAGCAACATGTACATATCTGTTTCTTCCAGTATGAGAAAAATATAGAGAAGAACCAAATGAAATGGTTCAGGTTTTCATTTTGTAATCGTTATTATCTAGGAATAACGAGAATTCCAACCGCCTAGGGTTGAGAACCTCTTGTATAAATATATTTTCAAAAGACTAAATAAGGGTTGGATTTTTGCCATATGTAGTTGAGAAAGATCTCCTCATTGAGTATTAATACAAATACAGATCAAAGATTCCACATTTTGTTCATTTGAGTTATGTGTTCTTCTATCTTTCCACATTCTAGTATATTTTTATATATTTCCTTGATGAATGATTGATTGCAATTTAGTACAACATCTAATATGGTTACATTTCATTTAGTAATTCAATAGAACACACATTTTCCTTTGTTTTACTATTAGTAAATACAAGACATTAGATTGCTACATTTTATGCTTCAATTAAGTGTATATCATCTATTGTCTTCTCTTGTAATGAAGTAAGATTCTTTTGTAATAGATGCCTTGCTTTGTCTAACAAATTTATGTTTTTCTCTCATTACACTCAATTATTTTAATTTTAACTTAGACACAAAAGACGGCCTCTGAGTTGTTATGTTGTTAATTCATTTGTAGGACTATTTCTCACATAATAGAGGTAGAAAACACAAACACTAAAACCTCCTTTATTTCTCGATGCCTTGACATTATACTTTGAAGCCTTAAGTATAAATTGAGGAACAATTGTGTATGTAGAGAGTGCTAAAGGGATAGGAATGTAAATATTGGCAAAGTAATAAAGAGAATTTATGAAATCCAATGCCTATAATGTTTCGCTAGAGGAGGAGGTTGTTGAGGTTGAGCATCTTTTGTAGAAAATGGAGTGCAGAGTAAGAGGTGTAATAGTTAGAGCTGAACATAACTGGGTTGATTTAAGGGATGAGTCTTCAAAATTTTTCTTTGACTACTGCTTATTTTTTGGTCCGAAAAATACCTATTAAGAACTACAAACCTTATTTCTAAAGTTTGCAAGGATGCAATGAATACAAAAAAATCTACTGCAATTTGTTTTGATTTTTAGCATTTATCATGTAATTGTACCTTCTCTTGTATTTTCTTTTAGACAATAATTAGATATCTATCTTTATCTTCCTCTGATAGCATCGATATAGGTATTTCTTTCACACTTCCACTATGTACCTACATTGGATGTACTATTTTTTAGTCCCATTGTCCTACTTATTGTGGTCATTTGTTGGACATTAAAATATTCTTATACTATTTTATTATATCTAGTAGCCTAGCCTTAGGAGCTATATTTGTCCATGACAATTGTCTAGAGGAACATGAGCCCTAATAAATTTCTTAAAATGGATGTTCCACAACCATGCTTTATGATCTTATGGTCTCAAATCATGGCAAATGACAAAAAATACCACAAATTAATCTAAAGTTCGACATTGACGAATTTTTTGAGTACTTTTTTTGGTTAAATAAAATCATTTGTATTAAACCCAAGGTTTCCCCTAAAAATAAAATATAGAAGGAGGCATATTTTTCATCTTAGAGGCTTAATGCTCACCAAGATAATAATATTTTCTCCTAAACTCTGCAACAATTCCATTGATTGCATAGAACTATCAAATAAAAATAGAAAATTGTAGGAAAAACCCATATGAAACACAAATGTAAGGCAATATATTGCTCTAAGTGTCATTTCAGGGATAGAACCTATTCATGTATATTGGAAATTTTGAAAGAACATACCTACCAGCTCAAAACTTGATTCTAAGGTAGGTGGAGTTGAACCTGCAACTACAAGGGTTTTGTTGTTGAAAAATACCTATGTCTTAAAAGACTAGATAGCTTCTTAAACAGACCACTCAGGGTCTAAGGGAATGGTTATTCCACAAGGCTTTTCCGCAATCAAAACCATAGAAATCAATTTTTTTGTGCTTAAAAGAATAAACCATATGAAGGTAAGCATTAGTCTGAGAGACTTTACTGGCACCTCCTATAATAGTGGACAAAGTAAACCTTTTGGAAAAAGGAGGTTGTCTATCTAGCTTCTTCAAGGATTTCTTTGAGATGCCAAAGGATTATTGAGCTTGATGATGAGCTACTGATAACAATAGTTGAATCACCTTCCACAATGAGGTTTCAAGTACCCATTCTAATTTCTTCCTTCATACCTCTGGCTTCTACTTTTTCCTGTTAATTTTTGTTAACCTAGAATAGGTGACATGACCATTAATTTTGAGCAAAACACATTTATTGAATAATAATATTGTTGTTCCTGATATTAATCCTAAGTCTCAAAGAGTAATTTCGGGCATTAGTAATGTTTAAAGAGAAATTTTTAAAGAGTGTTTTTCCTACCTTTAGTTATACAAGAAATGATCCTTAAATGAAATTAATAATAGGACAGTACAAAGGTTCTATTCCATTGTCNACACTTTTATTTTACCATTGAGTTTATGCTGATTTCGATACAGGTGATTTCAAATTTCTTTTTCGATCATGAAAATTGACCATTAATGTTATTAAATGACCAACCTGGGGAAATGATTTCAAATAAGATCCTTCTTTAATACCCAAATATTTGTATTAAAGGAATTAAACATATTGTAAGTGGAGGTATATGCAGGTCAAGGTATCTAAGGCAAGAAATATTTTTTCATTTTCAATTACATTCACATTTTGGTAGAGTCGCTTAACGAGATACTTAGTCATGTGCATTTTCTGTGACAAATAACAGCTTTTTAATAATTGCTACCATGCTGCCACGAAAAGAAGCCAAAGAAACTAGTGAGAGTTCAAGCCAGAGTTCAGAGGTTATCTCCGACACCTCACCCAAGAGAATAAACATAGTTAAAACCTGGATGAATGTATTCAACATCCTACAAGACTATTTCTTAGTCAGAGATGCATAAGGTAGCAACAAGGACAAGTATTTTACCCTACAATGAGATGATTAAATGGGCACTGGATCATGTCGATATCCCAACTAGAACTATATTCAATTCTCAAAAGGTAGTTGTTGGGTCATTTCGATCAGAACACATACAGGTGATGTATAAATTGTCTTGAATGCCAAACTTCATTTATAATGTTGGGTTTCTAGTGAATTTTAACAACAATGAGTCTGATCAATATGGAAAGAGTCTTTCTGACTTGATCAAGGACTGGTGTTCATGCCTCGAAAAGTTCAGAGCCGATGCTCACAGCATATACTTAATCTCATCGCTAGAACCACAGTTCATGTATATAGCCATGATGATGTGTAGACTCTATGGAAAAGAGAACACAACCCATTTATTTCTACCATGGGTACCCATTATACACACAATAGCAAAAGGATATTCTTTCAACTGGGCCAAGATATTGTCGGACAGTCTGGCTAGTGAAATTACATAATACCAGGAAAATAAAGCCAAAGGGCAATCAACTTCATTCTTCATGTCATCTTATATTATGGATGTTGTCTATTTCATGATGCCTTTCCCACTGATGGGATGGAGCTGGACTCCAGATAATGCAAAACCAATTCATATTTATCATTCAAAACTATGGGAAGACAGAGCGAAGGATTTCTTTTATGAAATCTGTAATTGGGTAGCGATGTTGATGCACACTGTTATATTTGGTCACCCACCTCCTAGAATTTTAGACACGGTTATGGCTAACCTGGATAAAGTGGCAAATGGGTACATTAAGGAACACTTCTCTTATATCATATTTTTCAGCTATTCAGTTCCCCCATATTCTTACCACAATTTTTATCAAACTGACTGGTGTGTCACGAGGTCACACGACAAATAGTACTCGATGGAATAAGCAAAGAGCTCAAAGCAGTGTAGAAAAAGGTATGGCGATCTTTTACCTTATAGTTTGGTGCATTTTATTTATTGGATTTTTTCCACTCCAAAGTGGAGGTTGCAGTCCTAGAAGAAACAAAGATGGTTAACATTGAATTCAAGAAGCATGACCCACAGAAGGTCATGGGTAACCAGATGGCCAGTCACAATCTTAAAATGTATGAACATGAAGAGTCTCTACAGAACAAAATGTTCTGAGGGGCGAAATCTTACCCAAACGTTTTGAGTCGAGTTTGAGCTCTATCACCTGATAAAATGATTGATTTTAACAACTTCAAAAATCACCAAAGAAGTAGTCTTCCAAAATTATTACAAGGGGAAAACTTAATGTATCCGGCTACACAGCAAACAGAGACTCGAAATCTAGAAGCTGTAAGCTCTAGAAAACAAGAAGCCATGGAAAACTTAGAGAAATATGAAATCTCGACACTGAAAGAAGATATCCTAGAGATAGAGATATTAGATAACCAGACCAAAGATCAAGCAGATACATTAACAAATAAAGGAGAAGATAGGCCACTGTATTCATCAGATAAATCAACTACAGATGGAATAGGAAAATAGTTATCCACAAAAATCGACAGCCCCATTCAGGTTGTCATGCCATTACAGTTCACTAGAGGAAACCCTAATGCAAAGGTAATAATCATAGGAAATCTCACATCTATCCATATTGAAGATATACCTCCTCCGGATTTCTTTTTCAATAAGAAAAGGAAAGTTGTGGTGAAGAAATAAATACACCAGAAAGAAGGTGAAACTGTCAAAAAGCACATAGTACTATTGGGCGAACAAAATTTGGAAGAAGAAGACTTTGATACAAAGGTAGCAGAAGAATCTGAAGCAGAAGAATCATATGATAAGTTGTTTCAAAATCAAATAAGGACTATAGAAAAGAATGTCAGAGATGAAGTCAATAAAGGGCTTGAACAAGCTAGAGCTAGTGATAAACAAGAAATCAAACTTCTAAAGTAAAATCTTGATGAGATGCATAAGAATATGCAAGTGAGAGAAAGATGGACTATCCATCAAGATGAGTTGGTAAAACAATTACAAGACAAGGTCAGTTCCACTAAGAAAATGGTTGTGGATATAGCATTGGAAGTGCTAAAGAAACTAGAAATAACACAACAGATCCTTTTTTCTGAGGTAGAAATCATCCAAAATCATTTTCAGGAAGTAAAGAAATCATTGGACAATATTGATTTCAAATAAATAAAGGCTACTGCATCCCAAACCACTTTTCAAGAAGCGTTCGTGTCATCGGCTAGAGAAGAAATATCTGTAACTCTCAGATTGATCGTTGTAGAATAGGTCAGAGGTGATATAATATTAAAGACATTGGAGGCCAATATAGATGAGAGTAAAAGAACGACCAAGGAAATAAAAGAGGATTGTGAAGAGATTTTTCATTTTCTTAATAAATAATCACTAGGACTCACAAAGGATGATGGTTCTAAAATACTAGGACAAATCAATATTGTAAAGAATCAACTTGACATCAAAGAAAACTTAGAGGTAGCTCAAGCTGAAATTTCACACCTAAAGCAGGTTAACGTCGCTCAAATAAATAGATGGATGGTAAATCCAAATTTACAGCTACAGTCAACGATTTTTGAAGATAAAAGAATAGAAGACGTGTTGCCACAATTACAAAAGAACTTGTATCTTTTTGAGGAAAAAGATGTCACAACACCTTCTAGACTAGTAGTACAATTTCTAAGCAGGTGTGTGGAATGTCTTGAGCGAGGAAAAGGGAGTACTTCAAAGAATCAATTAAGCAACATGTACATATCTGTTTCTTCCAGTATGAGAAAAATATAGAGAAGAACCAAATGAAATGGTTCAGGTTTTCATTTTGTAATCGTTATTATCTAGGAATAACGAGAATTCCAACCGCCTAGGGTTGAGAACCTCTTGTATAAATATATTTTCAAAAGACTAAATAAGGGTTGGATTTTTGCCATATGTAGTTGAGAAAGATCTCCTCATTGAGTATTAATACAAATACAGATCAAAGATTCCACATTTTGTTCATTTGAGTTATGTGTTCTTCTATCTTTCCACATTCTAGTATATTTTTATATATTTCCTTGATGAATGATTGATTGCAATTTAGTACAACATCTAATATGGTTACATTTCATTTAGTAATTCAATAGAACACACATTTTCCTTTGTTTTACTATTAGTAAATACAAGACATTAGATTGCTACATTTTATGCTTCAATTAAGTGTATATCATCTATTGTCTTCTCTTGTAATGAAGTAAGATTCTTTTGTAATAGATGCCTTGCTTTGTCTAACAAATTTATGTTTTTCTCTCATTACACTCAATTATTTTAATTTTAACTTAGACACAAAAGACGGCCTCTGAGTTGTTATGTTGTTAATTCATTTGTAGGACTATTTCTCACATAATAGAGGTAGAAAACACAAACACTAAAACCTCCTTTATTTCTCGATGCCTTGACATTATACTTTGAAGCCTTAAGTATAAATTGAGGAACAATTGTGTATGTAGAGAGTGCTAAAGGGATAGGAATGTAAATATTGGCAAAGTAATAAAGAGAATTTATGAAATCCAATGCCTATAATGTTTCGCTAGAGGAGGAGGTTGTTGAGGTTGAGCATCTTTTGTAGAAAATGGAGTGCAGAGTAAGAGGTGTAATAGTTAGAGCTGAACATAACTGGGTTGATTTAAGGGATGAGTCTTCAAAATTTTTCTTTGACTACTGCTTATTTTTTGGTCCGAAAAATACCTATTAAGAACTACAAACCTTATTTCTAAAGTTTGCAAGGATGCAATGAATACAAAAAAATCTACTGCAATTTGTTTTGATTTTTAGCATTTATCATGTAATTGTACCTTCTCTTGTATTTTCTTTTAGACAATAATTAGATATCTATCTTTATCTTCCTCTGATAGCATCGATATAGGTATTTCTTTCACACTTCCACTATGTACCTACATTGGATGTACTATTTTTTAGTCCCATTGTCCTACTTATTGTGGTCATTTGTTGGACATTAAAATATTCTTATACTATTTTATTATATCTAGTAGCCTAGCCTTAGGAGCTATATTTGTCCATGACAATTGTCTAGAGGAACATGAGCCCTAATAAATTTCTTAAAATGGATGTTCCACAACCATGCTTTATGATCTTATGGTCTCAAATCATGGCAAATGACAAAAAATACCACAAATTAATCTAAAGTTCGACATTGACGAATTTTTTGAGTACTTTTTTTGGTTAAATAAAATCATTTGTATTAAACCCAAGGTTTCCCCTAAAAATAAAATATAGAAGGAGGCATATTTTTCATCTTAGAGGCTTAATGCTCACCAAGATAATAATATTTTCTCCTAAACTCTGCAACAATTCCATTGATTGCATAGAACTATCAAATAAAAATAGAAAATTGTAGGAAAAACCCATATGAAACACAAATGTAAGGCAATATATTGCTCTAAGTGTCATTTCAGGGATAGAACCTATTCATGTATATTGGAAATTTTGAAAGAACATACCTACCAGCTCAAAACTTGATTCTAAGGTAGGTGGAGTTGAACCTGCAACTACAAGGGTTTTGTTGTTGAAAAATACCTATGTCTTAAAAGACTAGATAGCTTCTTAAACAGACCACTCAGGGTCTAAGGGAATGGTTATTCCACAAGGCTTTTCCGCAATCAAAACCATAGAAATCAATTTTTTTGTGCTTAAAAGAATAAACCATATGAAGGTAAGCATTAGTCTGAGAGACTTTACTGGCACCTCCTATAATAGTGGACAAAGTAAACCTTTTGGAAAAAGGAGGTTGTCTATCTAGCTTCTTCAAGGATTTCTTTGAGATGCCAAAGGATTATTGAGCTTGATGATGAGCTACTGATAACAATAGTTGAATCACCTTCCACAATGAGGTTTCAAGTACCCATTCTAATTTCTTCCTTCATACCTCTGGCTTCTACTTTTTCCTGTTAATTTTTGTTAACCTAGAATAGGTGACATGACCATTAATTTTGAGCAAAACACATTTATTGAATAATAATATTGTTGTTCCTGATATTAATCCTAAGTCTCAAAGAGTAATTTCGGGCATTAGTAATGTTTAAAGAGAAATTTTTAAAGAGTGTTTTTCCTACCTTTAGTTATACAAGAAATGATCCTTAAATGAAATTAATAATAGGACAGTACAAAGGTTCTATTCCATTGTCCGAGTCACAATTGTAATATCAAATGGTGTAAAGGAAACTTAAAAAACTATTAAACAAATATAGGCATCAATTGCAGATGAGTCTCACCTTGTTTGCAGTAGAAGAAAAGTAGAGAGTACACCCTTGAACAAGATATGAAATGCAGTAATTCAAACAACTTGCAGGTCTTTCTTTACTTATAGTAAATATAGAGGAAAAACTGCTTACGTAATGGACTGTTGATATAATGTGATTATAGTAGTTGTGATACTAAATTGCAATCAATCACTTATCAAGGAATTACATAAGGAAATTCGGAGATATGGAAATATAGAAGAACACACAACTCAAACTGAACGGAAATTAGAATCTATGTCTACACTTGTCTTAATACTCAAAAAAGGAGAGTTTTTTTCTATTACACAGAGCAAGAAACAACCTTGAATAGATATTGAATCTATGTATTTATATAAAAACTATCACAACTCAAAACGGTTGCACTTCTTACAATGAAAATAACATATATTTGAATAAGACAACAATATGTAAAATCTGATGAGCTCTGCTGGAATTATCCTCTGTCTCTTCATATGCTTGGAAAAAATGACTCTTTTCTTTAGTCTTTTAGGCTAGACACAATTGTCGTCTGGCCTCCCTAAAACTTTGACACACTACCCTGACCGGTTTTATATGTTTCCATCTGTCCCTCCAAATATGTTCAACAATGCAATGAGACATAGTCGGGATCAGGGAGGAATGATGACTAGATGAGTAGCACTGCATGGCTCATCAGGAAATGCATAATGGGCATAATAAAAAGTAACTATTTGTAGGAAGGATGACAATGGAACATGTGGACGATGATGAATTAGGGACAAGTGNCAAAATCAAATAAGGACTATAGAAAAGAATGTCAGAGATGAAGTCAATAAAGGGCTTGAACAAGCTAGAGCTAGTGATAAACAAGAAATCAAACTTCTAAAGTAAAATCTTGATGAGATGCATAAGAATATGCAAGTGAGAGAAAGATGGACTATCCATCAAGATGAGTTGGTAAAACAATTACAAGACAAGGTCAGTTCCACTAAGAAAATGGTTGTGGATATAGCATTGGAAGTGCTAAAGAAACTAGAAATAACACAACAGATCCTTTTTTCTGAGGTAGAAATCATCCAAAATCATTTTCAGGAAGTAAAGAAATCATTGGACAATATTGATTTCAAATAAATAAAGGCTACTGCATCCCAAACCACTTTTCAAGAAGCGTTCGTGTCATCGGCTAGAGAAGAAATATCTGTAACTCTCAGATTGATCGTTGTAGAATAGGTCAGAGGTGATATAATATTAAAGACATTGGAGGCCAATATAGATGAGAGTAAAAGAACGACCAAGGAAATAAAAGAGGATTGTGAAGAGATTTTTCATTTTCTTAATAAATAATCACTAGGACTCACAAAGGATGATGGTTCTAAAATACTAGGACAAATCAATATTGTAAAGAATCAACTTGACATCAAAGAAAACTTAGAGGTAGCTCAAGCTGAAATTTCACACCTAAAGCAGGTTAACGTCGCTCAAATAAATAGATGGATGGTAAATCCAAATTTACAGCTACAGTCAACGATTTTTGAAGATAAAAGAATAGAAGACGTGTTGCCACAATTACAAAAGAACTTGTATCTTTTTGAGGAAAAAGATGTCACAACACCTTCTAGACTAGTAGTACAATTTCTAAGCAGGTGTGTGGAATGTCTTGAGCGAGGAAAAGGGAGTACTTCAAAGAATCAATTAAGCAACATGTACATATCTGTTTCTTCCAGTATGAGAAAAATATAGAGAAGAACCAAATGAAATGGTTCAGGTTTTCATTTTGTAATCGTTATTATCTAGGAATAACGAGAATTCCAACCGCCTAGGGTTGAGAACCTCTTGTATAAATATATTTTCAAAAGACTAAATAAGGGTTGGATTTTTGCCATATGTAGTTGAGAAAGATCTCCTCATTGAGTATTAATACAAATACAGATCAAAGATTCCACATTTTGTTCATTTGAGTTATGTGTTCTTCTATCTTTCCACATTCTAGTATATTTTTATATATTTCCTTGATGAATGATTGATTGCAATTTAGTACAACATCTAATATGGTTACATTTCATTTAGTAATTCAATAGAACACACATTTTCCTTTGTTTTACTATTAGTAAATACAAGACATTAGATTGCTACATTTTATGCTTCAATTAAGTGTATATCATCTATTGTCTTCTCTTGTAATGAAGTAAGATTCTTTTGTAATAGATGCCTTGCTTTGTCTAACAAATTTATGTTTTTCTCTCATTACACTCAATTATTTTAATTTTAACTTAGACACAAAAGACGGCCTCTGAGTTGTTATGTTGTTAATTCATTTGTAGGACTATTTCTCACATAATAGAGGTAGAAAACACAAACACTAAAACCTCCTTTATTTCTCGATGCCTTGACATTATACTTTGAAGCCTTAAGTATAAATTGAGGAACAATTGTGTATGTAGAGAGTGCTAAAGGGATAGGAATGTAAATATTGGCAAAGTAATAAAGAGAATTTATGAAATCCAATGCCTATAATGTTTCGCTAGAGGAGGAGGTTGTTGAGGTTGAGCATCTTTTGTAGAAAATGGAGTGCAGAGTAAGAGGTGTAATAGTTAGAGCTGAACATAACTGGGTTGATTTAAGGGATGAGTCTTCAAAATTTTTCTTTGACTACTGCTTATTTTTTGGTCCGAAAAATACCTATTAAGAACTACAAACCTTATTTCTAAAGTTTGCAAGGATGCAATGAATACAAAAAAATCTACTGCAATTTGTTTTGATTTTTAGCATTTATCATGTAATTGTACCTTCTCTTGTATTTTCTTTTAGACAATAATTAGATATCTATCTTTATCTTCCTCTGATAGCATCGATATAGGTATTTCTTTCACACTTCCACTATGTACCTACATTGGATGTACTATTTTTTAGTCCCATTGTCCTACTTATTGTGGTCATTTGTTGGACATTAAAATATTCTTATACTATTTTATTATATCTAGTAGCCTAGCCTTAGGAGCTATATTTGTCCATGACAATTGTCTAGAGGAACATGAGCCCTAATAAATTTCTTAAAATGGATGTTCCACAACCATGCTTTATGATCTTATGGTCTCAAATCATGGCAAATGACAAAAAATACCACAAATTAATCTAAAGTTCGACATTGACGAATTTTTTGAGTACTTTTTTTGGTTAAATAAAATCATTTGTATTAAACCCAAGGTTTCCCCTAAAAATAAAATATAGAAGGAGGCATATTTTTCATCTTAGAGGCTTAATGCTCACCAAGATAATAATATTTTCTCCTAAACTCTGCAACAATTCCATTGATTGCATAGAACTATCAAATAAAAATAGAAAATTGTAGGAAAAACCCATATGAAACACAAATGTAAGGCAATATATTGCTCTAAGTGTCATTTCAGGGATAGAACCTATTCATGTATATTGGAAATTTTGAAAGAACATACCTACCAGCTCAAAACTTGATTCTAAGGTAGGTGGAGTTGAACCTGCAACTACAAGGGTTTTGTTGTTGAAAAATACCTATGTCTTAAAAGACTAGATAGCTTCTTAAACAGACCACTCAGGGTCTAAGGGAATGGTTATTCCACAAGGCTTTTCCGCAATCAAAACCATAGAAATCAATTTTTTTGTGCTTAAAAGAATAAACCATATGAAGGTAAGCATTAGTCTGAGAGACTTTACTGGCACCTCCTATAATAGTGGACAAAGTAAACCTTTTGGAAAAAGGAGGTTGTCTATCTAGCTTCTTCAAGGATTTCTTTGAGATGCCAAAGGATTATTGAGCTTGATGATGAGCTACTGATAACAATAGTTGAATCACCTTCCACAATGAGGTTTCAAGTACCCATTCTAATTTCTTCCTTCATACCTCTGGCTTCTACTTTTTCCTGTTAATTTTTGTTAACCTAGAATAGGTGACATGACCATTAATTTTGAGCAAAACACATTTATTGAATAATAATATTGTTGTTCCTGATATTAATCCTAAGTCTCAAAGAGTAATTTCGGGCATTAGTAATGTTTAAAGAGAAATTTTTAAAGAGTGTTTTTCCTACCTTTAGTTATACAAGAAATGATCCTTAAATGAAATTAATAATAGGACAGTACAAAGGTTCTATTCCATTGTCTAAGTCACAATTGTAATATCAAATGGTGTAAAGGAAACTTAAAAAACTATTAAACAAATATAGGCATCAATTGCAGATGAGTCTCACCTTGTTTGCAGTAGAAGAAAAGTAGAGAGTGCACCCTTGAACAAGATATGAAATGCAGTAATTCAAACAACTTGCAGGTCTTTCTTTACTTATAGTAAATATAGAGGAAAAACTGCTTACGTAATGGACTGCTGATATAATGTGATTATAGTAGTTGTGATACTAAATTGCAATCAATCACTTATCAAGGAATTACATAAGGAAATTCAGAGATATGGAAATATAGAAGAACACACAACTCAAACTGAACGGAAATTAGAATCTATGTCTACACTTGTCTTAATACTCAAAAAAGGAGAGTTTTTTTCTATTACACAGAGAAAGAAGCAACCTTGAATAGATATTGAATCTATGTATTTATACAAAAACTATCACAACTCAAAACGGTTGCACTTCTTACAATGAAAATAACATATATTTGAATAAGACAACAATATGTAAAATCTGATGAGCTCTGCTGGAATTATCCTCTGTCTCTTCATATGCTTGGAAAAAATGAGTCTTTTCTTTAGTCTTTTAGGCTGGACACAATTGTCGTCTGGCCTCCCTAAAACTTTGACACACTACCCTGACCGGTTTTATATGTTTCCATCTGTCCCTCCAAATATGTTCAACAATGCAATGAGACGTAGTCGGGATCAGGGAGGAATGATGATTGGATGAGTAGCACTGCATGGCTCATCAGGAAATGCATAATGGGCATAATAAAAAGTAACTATTTGTAGGAAGGATGACAATGGAACATGTGGACGATGATGAATTAGGGACAAGTGAAGATTAGAATGTGAATGAATGAGATAAGTGGTTGTAGGAAGGTGAAAGGTAGGGAGGGTAAAAAGAAAGGGCACTATGCATGTTTCCTTATCTGCTTCCAGTTGTGTTCTCTTTCCCATGTTCAATACATTGGCTGCATCTATTCAATAATTCTACTACGAACTTTGAGGGATCAGGGAGGAATGATGATTGGATGAGTAGCACTGCATGGCTCATCAGGAAATGCATAATGGGCATAATAAAAAGTAACTATTTGTAGGAAGGATGACAATGGAACATGTGGACGATGATGAATTAGTCGGGATCAGGGAGGAATGATGATTGGATGAGTAGCACTGCATGGCTCATCAGGAAATGCATAATGGGCATAATAAAAAGTAACTATTTGTAGGAAGAATGACAATGGAACATGTGGACGATGATGAATTAGGGACAAGTGAAGATTAGAATGTGATTGAATGAGATAAGTGGTTGTAGGAAGGTGAAAGGTAGGGAGGGTAAAAAGAAAGGGCACTATGCATGTTTCCTTATCTGCTTCCAGTTGTGTTCGCTTTCCCATGTTCAATACATTGGTTGCATCTATTCAATAATTCTACTACGAACTTTGAGGGATAAATTGTTTCATTTGCCTCAAAAGTGAATAATGTCCTCTCTACCTAAGAAATATTTTCTTGGATCCTTTTTATTTCTTGAGCTATGGCTTGGAGCTATGATCTTGGACTTACTAGCCATTTATTTATCTTAAGAAAATCAATTTGGCTCATTTCCTGAATGTTTTTTAGAGATTCTTCCTTGCTCTTTCTGGAATTCTGTTGGTTCATTTCAATATCAATTTTCCCCAAGGCTTCTGAGATATCACTTCCTTCAAAATCAATTAGCTTCTTATCTAAGGATGACATTGCTTCCATGAAAGCATCCTTTACCCCCATGGATAATTGTTTTCTTTCTGTCAAATTTGTTTCCCAGGCCTTCATGGCCGTATTACCTTGTAATTGTTTGGAAGGAGAGAACAGAGGAAAATTAGGAAGATTATCTTTGTGCACCAATATGATAGCTTCTTGAAACCTAGCCTGGGATGAGAGAGCTTCTCTTTCCTTGACATAGATGTTCTTCATAGAAAGGTCTATTGCCTGGAAGCACTTTTGGATAGCATCAACCTTTAGAAAAAGGTCCTTCTAAGCAATTTCTAGCTTCTCGTTTATTTCCCATGCTTGAGTTTGGAAGGTCGATATATCTATCGAGGTACCTTTGGTTAGGTCCAACCTAACTTGCAATTTTTTTATCAATTTATCGTGTCGAGTGACCAATCCTAGGTTGGTTTGCAAATTTTGATGGAGTTATTCAAGGTTGGACTAAAGCTGTTGGATTTTTTGTTGATCATGAGCTTTGATTTTCTCAAAGTCTTGACTCATCTAGCTCCTTATAGTCTTGTCCATGGCCTATATTTGACTTTGCAAGTTCTCTACCAATAGGCACTTCTTTCGCAAATGTTTGGCCAAATTGTCCACAGACCATTGATTAGTCATAGAAAAAACACCTAATGAACCTACAACCTCTTTTGCAAATTCTGGATCATCTCGATTATGTCCATCATACACCATCCTTTGCCTTTTAGTCACTACTCCATCCTTCTGGTGTGATCCCCTTTTCACGATGGCCTTCCTTTTTCTACTAAAAAAGAAATTTGAAGGAGGCATTTCTTTCGACGAGATAGGGGTAAGATCATTTACAAAAATAATTTCAGAATTGGGGTTTCTGAGTCCGTATTGTAGAAGTATCAATGATGTAATGGGGGTACCAATATTCATAGATTGTTTCTGCTCTGTTGTATTTGAGGTGCCAACAAAGGTGGTTGGCGACGAAGGAGGCACATTTTTTCCCTACTTGAGGAAAGCCTCAAGTTGAGATTTTTCCTGGTGGCCTAGTTGACCTGACAATGATGCTTCTAATTTATGTTTCAATACCTCTGATCTCTTCAGGGTTTCCTCAACTTTATGATTACCAGAGTGACTAGCTTCGGAATCTATTGACCTGGTTTCCTAAGAAGGGGGAGTGGCTATTTTCTTTCCTTGTAGTATCTTTGGTAGTCTATTCTACCTATTCTTTTGAAACCTGATAAAACTAGCTTGTTGTTCTGGGAGTAGGGTTTGGAATCTATCCTGTACCTCCTCATGATACCTAACTCCCCTGAATATTTCATCATACGGGGAGTTTTTGTGCACATATCTTTTCATGTCGAAATAGGCTAGGTGGTTTTCCACAATCTTACATGGGTCATTTCTTTTGAATTTGATGTCCACCAATTTGACATATTCCAAAGCCGTAACCTCCACTTTGGAGTGACCAAAATCCAGTAATGAAAACATGCCAACCTAAATAGGGAAAGTCGACCATACATTT